>CP137669.1:29207232-29518260 GCA_037976565.1 Mesocentrotus franciscanus | reverse complement strand
GGTGAATTTAATAATTTGTAATGAGGCACTTAACAAAGGCATATGCATAAATTTGATTACATTACGAAAATGACCTATTCTTTTGTTTGCTACTAGGGTAGTCAGTACAAGCCATGTACAACAGGTGTTTCGGTTAATGCTTCAGTAGCCATTGTGGGCATGGTAACAGGCATAGTGTATTGTTGAAAGGTGCATAGAATTGCAGAGTGTTTGTCAGGACATACCGGTACTTCATTTAGGTGCGGAAGTCAAACTTCTGTAGCTTTTTAGGCTCTATGCTATTGCCAGCTTACGCTGACATAAAATGTTTGAGTGACTGAGAGGTGTGAACTCGGCAGCCTCCATTTTGGGCGTTTAGGCGAGCAGCAGGGCTTTGTGAGTGCCATAGTTTATGGTTCTCCTCTGAGAAGCCAGTCTACGGTGGTCAACCTTGAGCTCATCTGAGTACATTTCTTGAGTCAACTTCAAGGTCATTCAAGTTGTATGAATGAATCGCAGTCTACAGACATGTCGGTCAACTGCGTAGATAGGTCATCAGTTTCCAGAGATCGGACTGAAGGTACCTTATTTTCATTGGCTTGACAAGTACATGGCCAATTTGGTCTGTACACACTTGCCGTCATCAGTTGCTCATCTGAACCCTCATCCCAGTTGTTTATCTTCATATTTTTCATCCTCATTCGTCTTTGCAACCGGTTATTGTTTGATACTTGTACATGCATGTAGGCCTACAAAGGTTTTTGCATTGATACCATCTGCGTTTTATTATATACCTATGTAAACAAAATATTTAATTTTCATTGTCAGACTTCCATAGAATTGAATCTTAATCTCCTGTATTTCTACTACACTTTTTACAGTATGTGCATTTATTGAAGTCTCAGTTTTATCATTCTTTTTTGTAACCTTCTTTTGTAAATAATCCTCAATTACCTTCTCTCCTGGTTCCTAATATCTTTTTTTAAATTTCTTTTAATCCCTTTCTCATGTAGGACAAGCTTCTCGACCCAAGGACTGTCACACACATGTACAAAATCACAGAACACATAGGATGTGCTATGACAGGCATGACAGGTATGTATCTATAATGATTACGATTACGAGTCATAAATTGTTCCTGGTCAGCCAAGCGATTGAAAGAGATTAGAGTTTATCTAATGAGTAACTCAATGTGGAATATCAATCATGAATTTTATGTTTAATACAGTGCATTCCTTCTTTGCTAAATTGAATTATATTTTATGTTTAGAATACACGTATTATTACTCTAAAATGATTAAGCAACTATCAATTAATCTTAGGCAGTATTTGAATATTTAAAAAATCAGTTAAAAGTGGTTTCTATGAATATAATTTATATTGAAAATTGTCCTTTAAAAAACCATGTCAACAATTTCATTAGTACCTCTAAATGTCTGGCTGGAAGGAACCATTCAAACAATTGTAGCAAAGTTTAAAATAATATCTTACACTTTGGAACTTGGGAAAACTAATCTTTCTTTTTGAAATTCAATAAAGCTTGTATATTGTAAAGTTTTATACAGTTTTGTAATGCTTTTATAAAGATAAAAAATGATGATACATGTACAAGGAACTTGGCTCATGAAAAATATTTCTTGTTTTAAACTTTTAATCTTGATGACAGTATAATTAATAGTTAAGATATCACCAAAATACAGAGTAAACTTTTCAAAATGGACAAGGCAAATGTCTGACCTGGTGATAACATGTTGTATGTTTTTCATACCCAGCCGACAGCAGGTCCCAGGTATTCCGAGCCCGAGTAGAGGCAGCCAACTGGAAGTACAAGTATGGTTATGAGATCCCAGTTGAGATGCTTTGTAAAAGGATGGCTGACATATCACAGGTCTACACGCAGAATGCACAGATCAGGCCCCTAGGATGCAGTAAGTATACAGGCATAAGGGGTGGATCCATGAATAAAAAAGGGGGGTGGTGCCGTTTTCATAACATTAAATATGCCAGGGAACATGATGTGGAAAATTTAGTGATTTTTTTTTGTGTTTTTTTGTTTTTGTTTTTTGTCCAAATCTTCAAACGCCCTTCTGGTTTATAGGGAAAATGGCTTTAAAGAAGGCATAGTATATGCAGAGCTGCTAACCAGTATGATTTTATCGTATTTCGTACGATTTTTAGAAGTAAATACGACGGTACGATTTTTCCTCAATAAAATATGATTTTCCACAGCAACAACAACAAAAATTTCCAAAAATTTGAATGTGTTTGTGTATTTTGTGTATGTGTGTGTGCCATTTTCAATGTCAAATTGCCCATTCTCTCCTGTAAAGTATCCTACAAACATCTCACATCGGCAATTTTGGGGATGTTCATTGGTTCATCGAACACACCAGTCATGATGAAATCATGCATATTTAACTAATGGTCTATAAAAAATTTCTTCCTGTATGTAGGAACTTATGCAAATTGGCAACCGCCCCTCCCCCAGCATCTCACATCGGCAATTTTGAGATGTTCATTGATTCATCGAACACACCAGTCATGACGAAATCATGCATATTCAACTAATGGTCCATAAAAAATTTCTTCCTGTATGTAGGAACTTATGCAAATTGGCAACCCTCCAAAAAACAAACAAAAGAACGCATGTTCGCAGTGAGAAAGTACTTATCGATCTAAAAAAGGATTTTTATTTTGAAAATAGGATTTTGGGGGAAAAGAATAGGATTTTTGTTCAGTTGGGGTTGGCAGCTCTGTATTCATGTCACATTTGGAATGGAAAAGAGAAAACTATGGTTTTACTCATTTTCATGAAATCTATTGAGTTATTCACCATGCATTGAGCATTATCCCAACAGAGTATCATATCGAATTTTGAATATTATCTTCCAAGTCTGGTAGAGCCTACCACAATGTTTATGTGCTTACCTTAATATTTGCATGTGTGTATACCCTCCTGTCTATATGTATGTTTTGACCAGCATTCTCAACCGCCCTTTCTATTAAATAGGTATGATCCTCCTAGGCTGGGATGAGGAGCTTGGCCCTCAGCTCTACAAGACGGATCCAGCAGGGTACTTCTGCGGCTACAAGGCCACCAGCGTAGGGGTCAAACAGACAGAGGCCAACAGCTTCCTTGAGAAGAAGCTCAAGAAGAAGCAGGACTTCACCTACGACCAAGCAGTCGAGGTAATGTTTTGGAGTTCATATTAGTCTCCAGGCTCAAGCCCTTTTCAGTTGCAATGCATTTTAACACAAGGTTTTTGACTTTGGACTATGTGGGTTGTACACTGACACTCACCATGGCCCTGTGATGTAGCTAATGCTGCGTTTATGAAGCTAGTATCAGCTTGAATAAGACCAGGTAAAGGGAAACCTGCTTCAGCTATCCCCTGTCTATAAAGACCCCATTATTTGTTTTCCATTAATCAAATTTGCATGGAAACATGCATTAAAAGAACCTGTACACAAAGACCAGCTGCCTGTAAAGACCACTTTTCTTGTTTCTAAGCAATCAATATTTATGTATAGGTTTCATTGTATTTTTGCTTTAATTAAGTGTCAAACAGTTCAAACAGAGTTTGATATACGCTAGAAATGGTGTTATTTTCAGTGGAAAAGGTGCTATATAAATAAGTAAATTTCAATAATCAGAATGCAAACTTCATATATTACATGTTAGGTAGGGCAAGCCATAATGTTTTTGTCCTATCTAGCAACAACTAAGGTATGCATTCGCATTTCGACTATTGAGGTATATCGAGGCACTTCACAAAGATGTACATGTACCGGGTATGCATTAAATTTGGTTACATATAAAAAATGACCTATTGCTACAAGTTGTACTATTGAAAATTTGGGTCTATCCATACAGACTAGGTTCCCATTGATTAACCTTGGTGCTTGATTGATGTTTGTATTGTGCAGGGCAGGAAGGGAGGTGACACAGATAGTAATCTCATCAATAAATAGAACGTTGTATCATCCCTGGTCAGAACTTTATAGCCTTCCAGGAGTGCACTCTTAATGTATATATATATATGTGTTTGAATGCATATATCATGTAACTAGGAATGTAATGCATCACTTTATGATTATTGCAGGATGCCTTGTTATAAATTATTTTTGTGTGCAAGACATTTCTTTGCAATATAGAGTAAGAAAGTTGAAATTTTTATCAAGGGTAAAAACTGCATTAATTTATAACATTTGTATAATCTTGTGGGATCTATTCAGGATTTTAAAGTTGCAATATCACTTTAAATAAAAGTATAACTGTCGTAATATCCCATTGAACTACAAGACTAGGGACTTTTATGTACATGTGGGAAATATCTTCTGCTTAGTGTTTTCAGTAGTGTATAGCATATTTAGCAAGTTGCTTGAGCAATGAAGATTTTCCGTACATCAGTCTTGCTAGTGAAATAAAATGAAAACGTAGAAGCTTCTACATCAATTTACACTTTCTTCACACTATGCAAATTGTGTATTTTATAATATGCTCATTACTATTAAATAACTAGCATGGATCACACAAAAGTGACGGCTTCTGTGCACACGTATGTATGTTATACTGATATATTGCATGTAGACCAGTATGAAGCATTGAAATAGTTTTTATCTCTTTTTCCACCTTTGTTTTTTGGTGTATGTCATACCAGACTGCCATCAAGTGTCTGTCATCTGTGCTGTCGGCCGACTTCAAACCAACAGAGATTGAGGTAGCAGTAGTAACAAGAGACAACCAAGGGTTCAGGTGAATTATCAGTACCAACCATGTAGAATATTGTGTCATGTATAGAGTCAGAATAAGGGAAAACCCGGTTGTACTATGTGACTGACTTTTGATAGTTTTTATCTTGATTTTCTGCATTTCTGAATGTTTCTTGCCATCTCCCCTCATCTGTAATATACTGTCTCTTTCCCCTTCCTCTCTCTGTCTCTTTTTGTCTCTCTCTCTCTCTTTCATCCCCCTTCTCTCTCTCTTTCTTTCTTTCTCTCTCTTTCTCATCACTCTAACTCTCCCTACCCTACACCTCTCCCTTTCTCTTCCTTTTTAAAAATTTGAATTTGATCAATGAAATGTCTACAGGTATATGTCTGAGTTTTCATATTTTGTGTTATTTGAATTGCAATTGTATTGTATCTTTGGATCGCAATTCGCCGTTGGCGCGATGATCTTTAATAAACCAAACCATTTCAAGTAGACAATTTCTAACAAGGAATTGAATTACTGTACTTCAAAGGTTTGTGTAAAGACGTGACAGGATTGACAACATTAAGTCTGAGAAACAAAAGCTGCTTTACAATACGAGCTGTTAAATTCTGATTGGATGGACAATCAATGAAAAAATGATGAGTGGGTTAAAGAATACATAGCATAGGATGGATTGTACAGTTGAAAAGCATTCTACACTGTACCACATCACTGAAACTATATCTGGATGTCATTCTTATCAAAGATTATTGAATTTTAAAATACAACCTTTACCTTGCTTGTTTTACCCCCATAGTAACACTGTATTTTTCTTCTTTGTTGATATTCCAATACAGAACGCTGTCTGAAGAAGAAATTGATGGTCACTTAGTGGCCATTGCAGAGAAGGATTAACCAGGGAGTCCAGTAACATGATTATTCCAATTGTGTGTCAGGATTTTAAGGGCAGAGGTCATTCCAAAAACACAAATCAGGAGTTCCCCATTCTTTTGAGTCTGAGTCATTCAATTGGATGATCTGCATATTATGTGGAAATGTTGAAATTTCAACTTCAGAAAATGGGAAAGACCAGATATATCGTTAATTGTATTCCAATTTCTTTCGAGAACCAGCAGTAAAAAAATATTTATTAATTCATCTACTATGTGTGATATCATATCTATAGATGGTCTTCACCATACATGTTGTTGCTAAGCCTGGCAATGGTGAACATTCAGATCCTCATCAGCAATTTTGTTTTGAAATGGTCATGCGGCTGGCAGAAGGGTGTTTAAGCGTGTTGCACCAATCTGCTAAACGCAGATGTGCACTACATGTATTTTGTTAGCATTAAAAATGCCCATTTGATTCTAAAATTCGGTAGTAACCATCTAGCTTTTTTTGTTAGTCAATAAAGAGAGAAATCCCTGTCATTTAAGAAAATGTTATAACATGTATATAGCAATGAAAACCATAGAAGTTGCCAGAAATTTGCTCTTCTGCCATCTACACAACAAATTGTATAAAATACATAAGTAAACTGGTCGAAAGAAGCAATGTTCTGTAGAAGAAATTTTAGCTCGAGACCCGTTGTTATGAGCCGATAGGAAGGCCTTATTTCAGATATTGCCATCTGCCTTTGAAATCCTGCTTTTGTACATTAGTTTGATACTTTCCGTTAACACTGACATAGCGTTGATAAAATGTGTGTATTGTCTGTAACTTTTATTTTAAAGGCAGTTTAAACAAAAAAAAATCAATCCAGTCGATTGTAATTGCCTATTGCTTAAATATTATAACTTTCTTTGAATTCTACCCTGCTTCTTCCACTTCAGTGGATGAAAGACCTACAATGGGTGAATACTGAGAATTCAAATCTTCTATAAAGCTGTTTCTTGCAGTTATTTCAGTTTTGACAGATACACATTCAAATAGTATCCCTTTAAAACGAAAATACCCGATTGATCCATTGGTGGGGTATCTAATATTTTGTTCTATTTTGAAATTACTTTAGAGCAGAATGTTCTGATTTCAGTCTCCTCTTGGGACACACTCCCTATCGCAAATAGATTTGTGAATACAATACTTGCGGAACTTGAACAGTTAAAATATATCGACAGCTACATGAGGTCTGCCATTTTCTTGTTAAATTAATCTGAGATGATCATGAAGTGCCTCAAAAAAAAAGTTAAAATCTTTGCATGATCGATTTTACCATACTCATTTTCCCCAATAGACAAAACACTACAATCGGGCGAGGCACTTTAATGTAACGTCCATGGAAGGGCATATTGAATTGTGTTCTGAAAATGTTATTGTGGTTTTATTTCCTCATGTTTTTGTTTAATGAAATTGATTTACGACATTAAACTCAGCCTTTGTGAATTGTTTTAATTAAATTTACATGAATAAAAACAAACAAAATTACAGGTAACCAGACACGAGTTTGAATTATTCTTTTCTCATTCACAAAGCACAAATGGATATCATCATCAACCACATTTCACAACGTCATTGTTAGATTTGTATTTTATACATTATTGTCACTACATATCATACAATGGTGCTAAACATGAGGAAGCATGTTCATTTCAAAGATTTCTCTTATCTAACCTCTACGTGCTGACAGGAGAAGAAAAGAAAATAAACCCATTTAGTGTACACATCAAAAAGCCATGTTTTCAGAAGCACATCTAGTATTCTGAATACAGTTTTAAAATTCATAATCCAGCCCACATTTGTGAGATCATATATCTTTATAAATTCAGTGCACTAATTTGAAGTGCTTTATACAGAACATTGAACTTACACAGCTGATTAAATAAGGGTTAAATTAAAAAAAAGCTCTCCATAGAAATTCCACAACCTTTCCAACAAATCGATTGTCAACCAGAATTACTAGGGTCTATATAATGCTTCATGAATGTTTAAACACAATCCAGGATACTTGCATATATCATTCAGGTGGGAAAATTGACCCATTTCAATCCACATCTACTTACCAATATGATTTTATCCACCTAAAGGAAGGGACTACCGGTATTTCATCACGAGAATATTTCTTTTTCATAATTTGCATACTTGGATTGACAAGTTAATAATTCTCCTAAATGTTGTAATACTGGAAAGGTCTTGAATCAATACAATGAATCAGCATTGAAACATGTACTAAAGGAACCTGTCTAGACTGTATATGGTCATGAAGTAAGTTTATAACAATGGTACCGATTTAAATTAACACTACTTCTTGTACCTAGAAAAACACTATTTAAAATTTAACTCGAACCTGATATATGTATAATGGCATATCGATTAAGGATTTACAGTTCTACACTCGCATGTTCTCTTCTAAATAATATAAATACAAACCACCGTAATTCCCCATAACTGGCCTTTTTGCATACGAATGCTTAGGTGGATGTAATAATTCCCCAAATTTACTGTAGCTATTATGCATGTTTTTGTCTTTTGTGATCTCTCATTTTATAATGTAACATTGCATAAACTATGATTTTCAATACAAAATAAAAAGATTTTTTTTTTGGTACATGGTATTTAAACAACACATTCATCAAATCAACAAACACTGATTTGGTGCACTAATTCAAATATAAAAACAACCAAATTGACCCTGAATAGTGCATAGTGTTACCATTGATAAGAACAATACTAATACAAGCAAGAACCAGAAGAATATTAAATCTATGCAAAATGATGTATGTTAGCACCTTCTGGCTGTCGGCATATACATGTATACTCCCCAACAAAATACTTTTGATCTCCAGTTAAAGTTGAACACTGACCAAAACAATAAATGCCATGTAATCGTACCACACCTTTTTTTTTGCGGAGGGGGTCAGAAAATAGATGCCCACGTCGACTAAGGTCATCATGGGGCTCTATTACTGACTAGTTGCTATTTTAATATTCAAGGCGCTAGAATGTAATATTTCACCAAATTCCTTAATAATTTCAGAGCAGTTTTATCTTGGGTAGTTGGAAAGTCTAAATACTACCATCTTATTTTTGAGATACAACAAATAAATGACAATGTATAAATCAGTCAAGAAAATAGAATCTCTACTTAATCTGAGAAGAGATAACGGAGATTGTGCACCAAGACATAAAAGGCGTGTAGAACTACCACAGGGTTATACACTGATCTAGAGCAGGGACATAAGTAGGCACTTTGTAACACAAACTCACCATCCATACAGTGTACATAAATGTTTCCTTTCTTTATACACATGTAAACAAGAGATCACAATTTGTCTAACCACATCCAATAAAATTAGGTTATATAATACCCACAACCTATTTCGGGTTGTTGTTAAGCAAACCAATTAAACCTGTGCTCTACATTTGGTATTATCAAATATATATACCTATGCCAGTCAGTAAGCATATATCATATCCAGTCTACATCTAAACAAAACAAAAAAATTGAATAGCAACACTCAGAACCCTAGGCTACTACTAGAGTAGGCTTTTCCAACACTCCTTCTCTGCTATCGTAATGGTGAATGTCTTTGGAAAGAGAAGATTTCTTAGGCAATTTGCAAACAATTATCAACAAATTCAGGTAGATAAATAAAGCACTACATCGGTAAAAGGCAATAAGATTCGCCAAGTAGAATCAACAATCTGCATACAAATTGTTGACCCTTTTCTTTAGGGATTTTTCATTAAACTACAATTTATTGGTAGACGTGTAAGCTGCAAAAGCAGTCAAAATTACTCTTTCCAGAAACGACCCAATTAAGCAGTGAAATGCAACATGTTCATAATGCTTCACACAAAGCCAATGTACCTATTTTACCCAGAAAATAACTACATGGTAGAGGTGTACACTTTTTAAAAACAAAAAATAAAGCTGTCCAAACAGCACAAATCAGTCAATGAATTCAGCACTACAAAAATAGGATTCCATATACATATTTGCCCTACAATCATCCCGATGTAGGAATTGATAAACATGATCGTCAGAGCTGGCTTCTTATGTGAGCCGATGAACAACATTGCTATATACGTCTTACGATTCAAAGACAAGTATATTTTCTTTATTTACAAAATGTACTTTGTAAAAACTCCTTTTTTTATCAAATGGACAGAGCCCCAAAGAGGACAAGAATTAATGGCACTGGATGAACACAGGGTACAGAATAGGGGGTCGTAATGGAGCTACCAGGATCTGTAATAAGTAATCACATATTTTCAACAACGAAAGGGGTGGGGGGCGGTGGATGCAAAGAAACAGCAAGAAGTTCTTGAGAGGAATGCATTAGAGAAAGTAAAACGGAAATGTGGAGGCACAGTAGTGTTTTTAAAAACGTCTTCTGGAGATTAACGAGAGAATAGGTCACAAAGAAATACAAAGAGGCTGTAGATATGCGTTCATACACAATGCAGTTATTTTGTTTAGTTCAGAGAGAAAGGGGACGGGGTAATACTCTGATAAATTTTCCCAAAAAGGATTTTAGCGAACAAAATAAGGCCCAAGCACAAGGGCATTTGGAGTAAGACTCAACTATTGGTCTCGGCGATGCGGCGAGGAACTCCTCGTGCCGCTTGTGGGTGCCAATGGCTTTGATGGTGAAGGCGTCCCTTGAAGCTCCGATTTCCGCCTCAGCAGGGGCTTGGATTCCTTTCTACCTCCAGGTACTCCTTCAGCAGCCTGTGGTTGGTTGAATAAGGAGACAGAGGAAGAGAAGTAAAGAGTTTGAGAGAGGATGGCAGATGGAAAGAGAGGAAGGAGGAGTAGAACAGAGAAAGAACAAAGAGCATGAGAGATATAGGACATAAGAGGGTAAGCGAGAGGGGAAGAGGGAGATAAAATATATTCCCATTACTGAAATCCTTATTCTTGAGAACATAAAAAAATATAATATTTTATTTCTATTATTGAACCCTATTCTACTCATACACTTTTCCTCAAAAACACAAATTTACTATTTTATCTTCATAATTGTTTGTTTTGAGATGCAGACCTACTTCTAGACATTAGTCTCTATGTACACAAAGAAAAATAAGCTTACAAAAATCACTATTACATGCATGCAAAAAGGCAAACAAATTCAAAATGTTGGCAATTCATATTTTGGTAACAAAAATGTTAATGCATAGAAGCAGCGAGAGTGAGATAACATGGAGATGAGTCTTCTAATTCTCGTAAGTAAAAAGAATGAAAAGCATTTTTTTTTTTTAAAGCAAAAAAAATAAATGGTCAGACCACAATTACAATTCACTGATTCCGGTCATCTATCAGATTTTTGCCCTGTGATGATTGAACTGCAATACAAACAATCCTTTTAATTTCCCTTTGAAGATAAGGTTTAGTACTGGTCATGCGAAAATATTGTGAAAGACACTTATCTGGAAGAAATTTGAAGGAATAAAGGTTAATCATGCAGCATTTTTAACAATGATTACTATGACGTTTTTGAATCGGCAAAATGAACAGATATTGAGTCAATCCTGCTAACTTCTCATGCACTACACATAGAAATGGGGTGTATGGGACTATACAAAAATGTTTGGTCTGAACTTTTTTTTAAAGCATTTTTGTCATCATATCTCAATATAAGGGCAAATGAAGAGCATTCCTTTTCAGGGGACATTTCTACTCTAAGCAAGTTTTGGAATCAACAAAATAATAGATATTATCTCATGCACTACACACATAAACGGGTGTATGGGACTCTACACTAATGTGTGGTCTGAATTTTTGTATAGCTTTTTGTCATCACATCTACTTAAATTGCAGGGTTGTTGTTGTTGGAGGGGCTGGGGGCGTGTCTACTTATTCCAGTCTCTATTATCTCATTTTCATTAATGAGGGGATGGATTCTGCCTGAAGTTTAGACTATCCTGGATGAAAAGTAACTAAATTCTCCAATCACAATCCAATCAAATATGAATAGAACCTAGTGATGTTACTCTTGCATTGTGATTGGGAGCAGATCTGGGAGAGAATACACAGACATACTTGGATAGACGGACAAGCCAGCAATGAAAAGCAACATGAAATCCTTGAAGCATGAAGCATGTTTTACACACACTGACTGCACAGATGAGTTTTAGAAGAGGTCCAACACTAACTCTTCAGGAAACAAGAAGGTTGAAATGAGCCAAGTAAATTCAAGTAAACCCTCCCCTCAAAAATTTTGTTATAAATGAATGTCCCAGTTGGACTGGGAAGAAGAAAAAAAAATCCCCAAAACATGAACTGCACAAACTAACCAGCCCCGATTGCTAAAATGAAATGCTCACAAAATCTCAACATAGATAACAACAAATGCGACTGTGTCTCCTACATGTATATGCCTCCGCCCTAAATTTAGTGGGCGGAATTATTTGTGACATATGATATCACAATAAAAACAAAAAGCCTCTAATCACATGTCAACTTACGACTATGATCTTGACCTGCTAGCCCCAAAATTTGATTGGATCATCTTTCTATAGTAATACTGTCACCATGTTTGAAGCTCATATTTGAGAAACTTACCTCAGTGACCTTTGACCTATCAACCCAAAATCTGATCAGATCATTTTTCTACGGTAATACATATTATCACCAAGTTTGAGCCTCATACATGTATTTCTAGTGGTTTTAGAGATTTTGCGATAACGAAGCGTACACCAGTAGCTGAAATTTCAGAAGTTGACCTCCTAACCCAAAATCTAATCAGATGGACTTCCTATGGTGTTACCTATTATCAATAAGTTGATAAAATCCAGATTCCTAGTCTTTTCAACAAATGGAGTAAATTTCAATGATGTAAGTATGTTTTAGACACACTGCAATGATTAGTAAATGTTAGACATCTAGTAGTGTACTTTTCATGAACAAGGGGGTTTACATAAGGGAAAATATCCACAAAATCTTCTGATCATCATCCAACCCCGGTAAAATGATAATTGTTATGAAATGGAACGCTTGAGAAATCTGCAAAACAGATGTAAATCAGGTTACTAACAATACACAATCGCCCAAGGGTATCTTGCATGTATTTTCTTCTGACACAAAGTGGTTACAAGAAAGGATATTAACATATATGAGAGTTTGAAATATGCTAAAATAAGCTGAATGCCCTACAATAATTGCTTTGAAACGTTTTCTTTTTTCTTTTTCTTTTTCTTCCAATGAGCACTAACCTCATTCTTAATGTGTTCTTTGAGTTCGGCCTCAGAGTCCATCTCCATGTCAGGGCTGTTAATACTGCCAGCCTCACTATTGCGTCCAGTTAAACCAACATTGGTAAACTAGGCGAGACAAGAAACAGGCAAGCTCCTAATTACATACTGTCCACGTATTTTGGAAGCAGGGTATGCAGGGGTTTGGGCTACCTGGGTTTAATAGGGGTCAAGCTAGAAAGCTCTCTGATATACCAACTAACATGAATTACAAGTTAATTATCTGGTGTGTTTTTGTTTTTTTGCTCAATAAAAGGAGGACTGTAAGATTAAACTAATAAATGAAAATAACATAGTACCCAATCAAACAACTTGTACAACAGAATTCTACCGGTGCATTATTACAGTAAACATAGTGCACTATGTTTTCTATATCTGTATATTTTCTCTACTTTATATTTCTGCATAGCAATACCTTCAAAGAGATATATGTATTTGATAACAGATATAAATGAAGGGATGTTAGATGATGAAGCTAAATCTAAACATGAAATTAAAGGAGAAGGAAAAAACTGTTCCAGGATGATTTCCAAATGCCTTTACACATTTTAGTGAAAATTAGAGTTACAATAAGTTGTTACAATCTAATTATAACATTATTTTGATCCATTTTAAAATGTAGATAAAAAGATATATTTGCCTTCAATTGGGATCTGAATAAAATAATCTTGAGGGAATTTAATCACTCATTTAAATGCAGGCTTCGATTATTTTCAGCATTAATTATGGACTGGTCAGTTTAAACAGAGGGGTGAGCCATTTTTTTAAAGAATATGGCTACAAAAGTCATAGAATGTGTCATTTTGTGTCGGGGTCCAGGCAAATTCCTATCAAGCATTAAAAATGCTCTATATGCATATATAAATATGCAAAGTGACTTTGGTCCTCCCAAACTATCCCCCCTACAAGGCCATATTTTACTCAATTTTGACCACGTTTAAACAAATCCTGCCAGAAGCCATGAGAGGGGATATTTTGTACTCTATTTATGCACCCTCTGAAAACAAAGAGAACTTCAACATTGGTATTTCTTTCATGCATGAACAAGATAACAAGGAGTCATGATGACATTCATACGAGATGGGTGCTACATTCAGTAAGAACTGATTTCTCTATTTGAGCCAAGATATCATGGCAGGACCAAAGTTGCTGTGAATACCTCACCAACCATTATTATGTACGACGGTGCCAAGCAGGAATATTGCTTCCTTGCTCATAATTGATGGACAAATCAGCTTTCCTGGAAAATATGTCCTGGGTACAATTTGAAGTTACTATTTAGGCACTATCCTGCTGCAGTATTTTAATTTTTTTTAAACAACAAATAACCCGATAACATCTATACACATAGGACAACTAGTATGGTACAGAATACATTGATCTACAGACATCAAAACCTTTATTGGTACATATACACTGCAAGGCCTCTGTGAACTACCAGATTTAAGACAGGAGCAAGAATTTTGGACAAGCCAGGGAGATGGAAAGACAAATATTAATTAGTTGAATATACACTTTTCTTTATAAATAATAAATACAATAATTTGCACATGATTAAATTGAGTAATTAGACATGAGGCACAAAATCATGTTTGTTCTTTCCTAGAATCTAAAATCAATTTTGCTATGGTATGAAGCAGTTTTCTTCATTTATGAAATATACGCTGCTTGTAAACAAGAGATCTATTGGAGTGAGGAAAAGATTCCCTTTACTAAAATAGCATGGAGCTCCATCATTTGATTATCTTTTCAAGTGAAAAATAACTAAGATACAAAATTGTTTCATTCTCCATTTTTGTCTTTGTAGGAAGGTGTACTGGTTTGAGGATCCAATAACCAAATTAAAGATTGAACTCATTATGTAAAACTAACCTGCATCAATACTGCTCAAATTGGTTCAATAAATAATTTCATATCTGAACAACATCAAAATGACAACATTGGTCTATTTATGCATGTGATTTTAAAGACAATTCAAATTCACACCAAAACCAATTTAAGCTTCTGTCAAATCTACACAATAAACATGACATGTTAATTACTGAAATTACATTATTTGGTAAATCACCTACTTATATCAAAATATGAATACCTACCAAAGGATTTGATCTTGCTTTATATTCTAGTTTATTCCATATCTCATCCATCTTCAGTAGCTTATCTTTCTCCCTGCAATGAGAGAGAGAGAGAGATGGAGAGGAAAATAAAGAGACAGATTGAGAAAGGAGAAGGATAGAACGAAAGAAGAGATGTATAACAAAAATTAGAGCACTCCTTTATAACATCATTTAATCTGAACGAGTTACATTTGAACTTTTTTTTAAATGGAAATTTAAAAAAAGGCAATTAACAGGAACATATATGACTACCCCAACGAGAAGAAAAGGTCATCACCGTGTGAATAAAGATGACAATGAGATCTCTCTTCTGTAAAGGACTGAATGTTTTGATCCAAATGAAAATTCACACCTTGGATGATTGGAAATAGCACCCACAAAGAAGCCATCAATACACATTAATAGTTCTACTAATCCATATACATCGTGATCATACATACACATGTCTGGTAAAGGAATCTAAAAACAGTTCCAAAAGTTGTTTGTGACTCTTATTTTGTCTTTGAGTCACAAGGACATTAACTTATATACTTAGAGTTAATGCCAATGTGGCTCCAAACAGAAAACTGATCTTCTTCTCATGCACAGTTAATGACTTACAACATTCTGAGTCAAAAGACAATACATGTATTATAAGTAGCCCTACTACAATGTAGAATTGCTCTCTTGATCCAATCATGTAATCTTTAAAATTTGTCGGTTGAAAAAAAAGCAAATGAGTATACCCCCCCCCCACCCTCCCTTTTCCTTGCCCCTCCCTCCTGGCACTCAGCAGATGGTATACAAATACAGCTAAACACAAGAAAAATACTCACTGTTGTCTTTCATCCTTGTATTTCTGCATGCAGTCATCAAAGCGCTTCTGATTGATTTCCATGAAGAGCTTCAGTGCATTGTAAATCAGGCCATTGATGGTTCTGGTCAGAGAATACAAACATAAGTCATGATTTATTAGGAAAGTTCGAAGGACAATTTAGGCATAGATATGCATGTGTTAGAAAAATACAAATCAAATTTCATGACGGATGATTCTCAAAATATCGGAGGGGGTTACATAGACAATACAAAGATATCACAATATCTATATATAAATATTTAAACTGCTATTGGGTCAAAAAGCATCCCACATAGCGCTACATGTTGCATAGCAATGCCAGCATACAGATCCAGGGTTGGACCTTGTTGCATGCTGTTGTTGTTTTAATTTAATAACATTACAAAATAGTTCTTGCTATATTGGGCAAGCATCTGGTAACATTTTAAGATGTCACTAGTAAACAATGCATAACTTTTCTATACATTTATGAACTGGTCGATAAAATTTTTTTCAAACAAAATACACTTTTGTGCAGTACTTAGGAAAACACCTTTTAATCAGTGCATACAAAGCCTATTACAGTGTGCATACAGAGTCTATTAGTATTAGGAAAGGAATAATTGCAATCTGCATTCTGGCTACCAGTATTGTATGTAACAGGTATATTCAATAGTACATCACTGTCCAATGGGGGACCAAGACCAGTCTAGAATATACTACTATTCAAATGTTATGCATGCCTCTACTACAATGGTTACTTAAGGTTGTCAGATGCTTACTTAACTATGTCTGTAATCCGCATAATGACTATTGAAGAATCAAGTTGAATGGATATCTATTTGCATAATGTACATACAATTGTCTCTATCCAAGCACATACCTGGGTGGACATGAATATAATCTAAACTGACATTTACAGGGCACCTAGGTCACTGATTAATATTCACTGACCTTGCTAATAAATGTTTATGCATGTTTTAAACATGTTTAACCATGACCAGTACCTATACAAGCTTCAATCCAATTTTTGAGCAAAGATTCCTATTTTGGGGCCTTAAAATTACAGATATAAACCCTGGATTCCTCTCTTTTGCAGGATATTTGTATATAAAAGTGTTTGGCTTAGGGAAATTCCTAATTTGTACCGGGGACGTTTGGTAGATATTGGTAAAGATTTCAACATTGTAACCATGAAAAAGATGTACATCCCTCATGGTAGGTTATATAACTGGCTGGTGCTGCATGACCCTGTGGATGCAGTGAGCAAACAAGGCCAGTATGCAGAGTCTTTAACGTACCTGATGTGTTACAAGACTAACATACAACAACATCACCTACAACCAAATTAACCCACCATCTAACCCTTCTTTCTGCATACTGGCCTTGTTTATTAGTTATTTATGTTAGCGTTTTCCGCTGGTATAGATTGCTGGTAGTGCTAAGTGGGCTGCCTTTCGACTCGAAAACCAATTTCTTAATTTTTTTTAAAACTTACAGCCAATGTGTGTAAATGTTTTGTTTGAAGCCAGAAAGGACACCCTTCTGGCTCCAAACAAATGATATCAAACTGTTAAAAGAACAAATCCTGGAAAATACTGAGCCCCCTCCCCCCAAAAAAAAGATTTCTAAGAGCTCTTTACAATACGAGAAACATAGGATTTCCATAAAAGAAGATAATATATTACTGAATTCCCATCCCAAGAATTAGAAAAAGGAAGAAGAAAAAAGAGAAAACTATGACTGACTTGTTCCAGTGTGCCTTGGAGTTCTTGTACAATGCTGGAAACATGATGGGCAGTATCGTCTCGTCGTTGTCGCTTATTAAGCTCATTATGTACTCGTTGTTCCAATAATACAATGCACGTTCTGCAACCTGAAGGACAAACACACAATTTGCTATGGTCAAGTTTCTTTCATTACACCAATCATGCGACAAGATCAGAATAATGAGGGTGACATGCATCAAATGGACAATAAATGAAACCTATGATAATAGTTTTGCATGTGAACATCATTTTCTATATGAGTTCCACAGAACCTCTGAAATGAAAGCTTTATTCTACCTTATAATGAAGAACATTACCATCTTCCAAACTTGCTGCAATTTCATTCTCATACAACAATCATTCTTTGACTGCTGGACACTACAAGTCTAAACCGTGGTTTTGAATAAATTTTCAAGGATTTTTCAATTCATTTTCATTTGTGTTTTCGCACCACATTTGTGAAGTCCCAAAGGCCCATACATGTACATGTGTGCGATAATTTTCAATGTTGTGATACCCAGCAAAATTTTGTCATTTTCTTACAATCTTTGACAGTTCACAAATATCTTTATTTTCCCCCTGTATCAAGTATCTTCTGAATGCAATTTTGGCATCAGTACTCGACAGTTGCTTGACCTAATTTCAAAACCTCACATTATACAACTGCTTAATTGACTACGTAATCAACCACTAAGAGTCAATTCAAAACAGTCCTTTTCACCCTGCAGTCACGCAGCCAGTACTTCATCTCTTTACCTGGAAATGTGGGCTTGAAACGCAGTTAGCTAGCTGCTGGAATAGAGGCGTCATCACTTTCTGGAACTCCAGTGGTTCAATCACATCAAGAATCTCTTCTAATTCATTGAGAAACATCACCTAGAAATCAAAAGAAGATAATCACCACCTATTAATCTCGTTTCAATTTAATTTTCAATTTAATTTTCCATTAAAAACATAATTACATCATACATACAAAATTACATTGGAAGGATTCCAGATATGCCAACCTTTACATTCAGCTTTCAGGGAGGATTCATTCAGAAATCAGGGAGGTTTCTATCAATTGCATACAGCATAATAGGAATAATCTTTCTATAAAATCAGGGAGGCATTAAAATTTGTAGGGAGAGACGTATACAAACAAATGTAAAAATTCATGGAGCCTCCCTGAAAAATCATGGAGGATTGGCATCTCTGGGACCCCTAAGAAAGTAAACCTTATTAGGTTTATTCTGGATTGTTTATCCTGCGGTAGATTGGTTGTTTGAACCAGTGAAATAAAAACAAACGCACAAAAACTTAATGGGCATCATCTTTGATAAAAAAAAACCACAACTCCCATTTGCACATAGTGACCTGTGTTAAGCACATGGTGTCGGGCCTACTTACCCAGATTTCCTTATCTTTCTATGCTCATTTCTCAGCCACTTTACATTTCCTACCAAAATCGTTTGGCACATGTAATTTATTTGTAACCTTGAACATTCAGTGCAAGTTACTTTAGATTCTGTGAGAATTTATTTTCTATATTTACCAGAACCCAAGTTTATCTTTAAGCCAGGCATTTAATCTACATTGCTTCTCTCCACCCAGGTGTTAAATGGGTAACTGTTAAGATGTGCTCACATGTACTCATCTATCTTTGTTATCTATTTCTCTAGTTCAAAACAAATATATTATATTTCTTGCAGTTTTCCTTTATATTCAAGGGTATGAGAATGAGGCAAGCTTAATAACAAATGGATGGATCTTTATTATACCAAACTAACTGCATAATACAATCTTTAAAACCAACATTAAAATCAAGAAATCAACACAAACTATGATAAGTAACTACTATTATATCTATTTTAACCTACTTCTATGATAAGTAACTACTATTATATCTATTTTAACCTACCTCTTTCGGACTATGGACCTTGGGCCAGAATTTCAGTAAAAGTCTGAGGACCTGCCATAACACAAAGAGAAAAGAAAAATAAAGTATTTAACATTATAATGTGCAGTGTATCCATAATATTCAACAAATTTACAAGGTGCATGAATATGTATGTTTCTCAGAAATTTTCTAATAATGCTCAATTCTTCACTGATGACAGTATGTAAAAGTACAATCTACGTAACATGGTCTTTTTTAAACCTAAAATACATGCAGCTCTCAACAAATTAGCAAGAATCATGGGTGTGACCGATTTTAAGTCAGAAATTGACGTGAAATATCAGGCACTGATCTTTGTTCTTCTTGTTCATTTAATATCTGAGCCTAAAGGCACCATATTATTAGCCTTCCAAATCACCCTCATTTCCTCAAGCAGAACAATACTTTTTTATTTACCTTGAACATGTCATTGCAAGTTGAACATTCACACAAATACCCAACATTATGCTCATTGAGTGCCTAGACTCAACCATTGACAGACAGGGGTAACTGAAAAAATGTACAAAGTTCATTCATGGCTATGAAGGTGGTTGGAAAAGAAATCTATACTCTGCCAGAATATGGTAAAGTTTTGTTTTATTTTCTAACTGATAAATGAAACGAATAATTCTTAAAAATAATCCCCAACCATATTGTGTTTAATTCATACAAATTTCTGATCTTTATCTTACCTGTTCTGTTAATGATGGATCTTTCTCTAAGAATTGAACTACACAGTATGCTAGCTGTAAGAAGTAAAGAAGTAAAGAAAAAAATTACCGTAAATCTCCGTGTATAAGGCGCACCCGTGTATAAGGCGCACCCCTTTTTTAAGATTTAAAAAAAAAAAAAAACGATTTTTTTTTTTTTTTTTTTTTTTTTCCCAGGTCTGTGTTAAAAAAAACCACGCGGGAAGGTCTTTCATTTAACTGCGAGGTGCAGTTGAAGGCGCCGATTTGTGCTTGTGAACTTGTCACAAATAATAGGAACAATGTCGTTTTTTAGAAGAATGTGTAAGATCATTAATGTAAATAAAAAAAACAGTAGAGGACCTAGGATAAGACCTTGTGGTATGCCATGTGTAATAGAAGAAAAATTGGAGGAATTATTATAAACTACATATTGACATCTATTAGAAAGATTACTTTCAAACCCAGATGACAGACAAATTTGAGTGTTCTAGTTTCCGAGTGGCGAGTCAACACACCGATTACTGAGCTGGGAGACATTGCCAGGCATAGCGCCAGGTGGAGGGGCACAAATCGAAACTTAAAAAAAAAAAAAAAAAAAAAAAAAAATTGTACCCGTGTATAAGACGCACCCCCGACTTTCAAATTTTTTCGGCGGCAAAAAAGTGCGCCTTATACACGGAGATTTACGGTATACTTCTGCATGATGGATTTTAATCCGAAAAGAAGATTATTAATTTACATGCATCGAGTGATGATACAGGGTGCCTGGAATTATGCAGAAAGCAGGTTGCAAAATGCATTTGTCTGAATATATCAAGTGAATGTACATGTATAGAAGACTTTGATACTCAAAGACAGAGAGAGGGGGAAGAGCGAGTGGAGAGAGACGAGAGAGAGAGAGAGTGGAGACAGAGAGAATAAAAATATGAGAGAGGAAAAGAGAGCGAGAGGAAGAGAGGGCGAGAAACATGAGGGAGACGAAAAGAGAAGGGAAAGAAAGAGAGCAGAAAGTAAGATCACAAATTGATTAATTTGGACCATCAAATTGGAGCCACCAGGAGAGAGGATGCTAAATTAGGTCATTACACATTGAATACAAAGTGGACATGGCAAATATTTTTCTCCAATTAGGCCAAGTAGAGCATGTTGATGACCTCATTTGGTTCTGAGCCTTGGGGCCGTGTTCAGACAATTTGAATACTTAGTCGAGGAGAATGAGAAAATGCTGTTTAGCAATTTACTTGGGGAGTTTGGTTGATGACATGGGAAGAGAATGAGGACAGATTAGTGACTGCAAGGAGAAGAAAGCTAAAAGCCATACTCAACGTAATACCACTGAGAGTATGAAACAATATTATGTTCTCTAATGGCAATGTCATCTCATTAGTGTCTCCATATGTACAATTTACATAGTATGTTGAATATGCTACTATCCAATCACACTTACAAATGGCTTGTTTTTTTTAGAAACACAGGGAATTATTCCAAGTAGACTGTTGAATTTTCTCACCGTGTGAAAAAGAACTGGAGTAGTTTGACTTGATGTAACTGTCTCACCAAAGTAAACCGAACAGGCATACAATTTTTCTGTTTTTTTTTGGGGGATTCTTGTATGTACACTAGACCCCTGTTGTGCTCAGCCCAGCTCAATTCTCAAAGAAACTACGTCACAGGGCCTATATACAAATTAATTTACACTGTACAGCCGATAAAACAGACTATGCTCTCTAACTGCCAAGGGTTAACTGCTTCAAATGTATGCTAAGACTTACCTGCGGGTGATAGACACTAAGGGACTTGGCTTTATGGAGTGGCATTAGGACTTTCAGCAGGAACGTCTTGTGCTCCTCCTTCAGAGGCAATGCAAACCCATTGATGATGCTGGTGGAAAAAAAACATCGACAAGTTATTCTATCAGTTCAAAACTAAATTGCAAAAGATTAGTACGGCACAACCTCCAGCAACAATTGCTCTGCAGCCAACTTTCTAAAGAAGGCAAAATCCAAACTTCAGCCCTATTCTTCCCATCCTCTTCTTCTTTCAAAACAGAACAAATGCTGCCAGAGGAAATGACAGATCGTCTAAATAGCTGAACAAATTCTGAGATAGCAGTTGACATACAAAAATGTCTTTACTTTGCGATACTTAAATTTGTATACGAGTACCAGAAAAATGTGAATAGTTTGATTATGTTTAACCCCTCCCTGGTTGAATAGGATTCTGCTCAAGTTTACAATTTTACTCCTGGGTTTGATGAAATTTGATGTTCATTCTCTGATGAGTGACCCGATCAGTTTTCCTAATGCCAATGCAGTACAGTGTATACTGATCATCATAAATATTAAACAGGAGTACAGAAAAATAAATCTTGTCTACTTACAAATCCAACTCATGAGCGGAGATTGAAAGACGGGGAGCAATAGAGGACAAGACGGAACAAGAGAAGGAAGAGATAAAAGAAGAGACTGAAAGATAAAGAAAGAAAGAATGATAGAGAGCAAGCAAGAGAGAAAGAAACAAAAGGGGGAAAAAACAAGAGACAGAGACAAAAGGGATATACATGAAGGGAGAGAAGGAAATCATATGCCCAAGATAGACCTTGGTCTCCAAATATATGACTCACCTGCCCAGAATTTCTAGAAGTTCTGCAATGCCATTGTGGTGCTCTGTTTCATACACAAACCTGAAAAGGAAATATAAAAATCAGAGACTAAAGTGCATACATGTGGTGTATTTAAAAGATCTTCGAATGCATCTATAAAAATTGCTAATGTTTGAACTTCTGAATTACGATCATCATTTTCATCATCATCATCCCCTCCTCTCATCCTTTTCTCATACTCATAAGCATAATCATAATCACCATCATCACCATCATCAGCCTCCTCTCTGTCATCATCATCATCATCAACATCACCAGCCTCCTCTCTGTCATCATTATCATCACCATCAACATCATCAGCCTCCTCTCTGTCATCATCATCATCATCATCAACATCATCATCATCAGCCTCCTCTCTGTCATCATCATCATCATCATCATCAATCATCAATCATCAATCATCAATCATCAATCATCAATCATCATCATCATCATCATGAACAACATCATCATCCCCTTATCAATAATCCACCCATCATCATTGGCACTTTTGTATACAAAAAAGAGAGAAACAAAAAGTCCCTTCTATTCTTCTTTAAAGTGAGGACCACATCTGTGTGGTTTAAGTGCACTAACCTGTAGAAAATGTTGTTGATTTGCTTGCGTATGTATGCCCTGAGACCTAAGAACTTGCCGTAGATCCTGTGTAACGTTGTCTTGAGGAAATCCCGCTCCCTCGGATCTTCACTGTCAAATAGTTCCAAGAGCTGGAATGAAACATAGGGGGGAAGAAGAAATCAAGATCATTGTAACATATCGAATCATTGAGATTGAGAAATACTATATATATATATATAATTATTATGTACTGTAAGTATGCGTATGAAGCTGCAGGTACTGATAGTGCTTAACTATAGGAGCTAGTGTACATACATGTATTTGTAAACTACTCCAGCCTACAAATATGTACTTTGGCAAAGACAAAATCAAGAAAACAGAGAATACAAAACAGTAAGATTTGAAGTGTGTCACATGGATGCTGGGGAAATAAAATTATATTGTTACCCTCTAAAAACCCAAGACCTTACTAGTTGGAATCTTATAGAGGCATGGTCAGCTCATATTTACATCTGGGAGCCCCATTTCAAATTTCCATTAAACTGTTTAATCCTGTCAGTCCGAGATCCAAACCATGGATCTTTGGATGAGCTTTCAAATGCTGCAGGAACATTAAAGGTATAGACCAGTTCTGGTCATGTGATTGCATTGTGAAAGAAACGTTGTGGAATCGATCAAAAAAGGTTGATCATCTAGCATATAAGTATTGGTGTGTACTTCAAGGTTCTGGAATCATCAAAATGATAAGAAATTTGGCCCAGTCTTGGTAAAGTTACAAACACTGTACACAGAAAGATGTATATGGGACTATATACGCGATCGCGATATCTATCCGGTCCAGATAGATATACTAATTTACCAAATATATTAATTAGTAGGCGGTTTCACAGCAAAATTTGTATCATCACGTATTAGTCAAAACATATTCTTTCACATGATTGGTATTAAGATCTTCCATTTCATTTTTTGAAATGGGGGCATTTCCAAAAATGGTCTTTATCTTTAAAAGATTGGTTTGAACATAAATATTACATGTACACCCCTTCCCATGCTAAATATACATATGAACAGAGAGGGCCCTACATATACATGTACATCAACATAAAGCTCTGGAGAGCTCAGAGAACGCTCTGGCAAAACAATGAACTCATAGAAAGGGCCCCGAATAAGCCATGGAAAAATTTTGAAAATATTCAATCCTGCCCAACAAAAGAATAATTTGTCTTTCTACAGAAAATGTTGAAGAGAGTTCTCATGCACAAATCATTATTTATGACAAGGTAACCACTGTCCACGGGGGAGAATCACACTATTGCTGAATGATGTTGGTTATACAATAAAAAATGCACAATTTCTTGTTATGATACCATTAAAAGGATTGTATTTCCATTAACATGCATGAACATCACATTGTCATTAAAAATCCACCCACATGATAGCAGTTCCCTTATTCTTCAAGCTGTGAAGACATTTACCACTTGCCATTATGCATAAGATAACCACAATTACACATAACTACTCTCTGAATGAAATGTCAGTGGTTACATGAGGTCTCACTTTAATAAATAGAGTTTGCTACAGTATACTGTATGTCTGTAGACATCCAACACAAAAAGTATGTTAACAAAAAATAGTGACATTCAATCATTAATAACTCAAAAGTGCTCTTTCGAATCTTAGATTCTAATGTGGTGTAAAAGTTGAATATTGTGAATAAAATGTGGGGCTAATTTTGTTTCAAACTATCAAATCGGCACCAAGTTATTTTATAATGAAGATTATTTCAGAACTGTAAAACCATGAAAAAAAATTACATTTGAAATTCTTTCTAAATAATATGAAAGACCCTTTCCACTGCTTTCATTATTAATATCAAATAACAAACCTTTCCAGTGAGACTAGGAGTGAGAACATTCCTTTAAAAAGTAGGCAATTTGTTATCTTTTTTTTTTTTAAACATGTAAGATAACAACTGATTGTTGATATTGTGTAATTATTTCTCTAAAATGGAATCAGAATCAGTTTTTACAACACTGTGCTTTACACTGTGATTCTGTGAAAATATGAAATGAATTGAAATCAGCCTTTTTTATTTATTAAAGATCGAAAGAGTCTACATATTTTCAGAGAGCGGGGCATATCATACAAATACATGTACATGAAGACCTACATAATTATGTACATGTACATGTATACAATTACATGTGTACATGTACATACGTACATTGTAGAAGCTTCAGTTTACTTCTCAATAAATACTCATTCCTGTTCAGAACTGAAACAATATTATAATCATAAGTAGAAGACTGTCACCCTTAGAAAGAGGCCTTGCAATGCATTAATGCTGTCATTCAAATAACAGTTTCATAGGCATTGAATATCTACAAATATACATGTCTGTACTAGTACTTGGATTCCAACAGGCAATTATGCAGTATTAATATTTTTGAATGTCTTCTCTTGTATTTGAAGGGGACTTATCATTCTTATTCTGTATGGTTAGGCTTCTATGCAGATAACGAACATGGACAAAGTTCAATACACAAATTGTGCTCTCGAAATAGAAGTTAAAATGAATTGCGGGTCAACTAGCCAACCTATATGTACTCACATAAAATAAATCACTCAGTTGTTGAGTCTGAAATAATGTTAATTTCTAAGGCAGGCCTCAAGATGAAATCATAAATTGTTTGTTTGTTTCTCTCTCTCTCTCCCTCTTCTCTTTTCTCTCTCTGTCTCTTTCTCTCTCTTTCTCTCTCTTTCTCTCTCTTCTCTCTTTCTCTCTCTCTCTTCTCTCTCTGTCTCTCTGTCTCTCTCTCTATACTATTCAGTAACCTATTAGATCTCATAGCCCCTTTTATACTGGAGTGAAGGTACTTCAGAGGCAGCCCTGAAGCACCCCAAGTTCCAGTATAAAAGGGTCAATTTCAGGGCACCTGAAGTTAGGGCACTCTCAGAGGTGGTTTGGCAGCAGTATGAAATGGTGCTGAGCATTTTAATAGGCCGCTCTGGATTTGGAGACTCGTAACCCCAAAGTCATATGTACATGTAGTGGTACAAACACTCCCTTATGGGGATATTGGAAAGTTTTAAGTAATTTACTTTTATCATTATAAATATCTATGTTAGAATACAATTTTACCAAGTTTTCTCCATTTTAGAGTAGCCAAAATAATACATGGGAAAAAAAAAGTGAAACTCACACTAATTAGTTAAATATTCAACATGTTCATTATAATTCAATTATCAAATAATTATATTTAAGCAAAATAAATTGCATCAATGTCAGGCTTTTTGTCAGCTGCTTTATTAAATAACATCTTGCCCTTTTAGTGTAATCAAGCAATATGAAACATATTCACATAAAATGTAAACAGCAAAGTTTTAGGTAGGATGAAACATCTTGCATCAAAGGCTCATGGTCATCCTGACATTTACACCAAACATACATCTGTACCCTGCTCCAAGAAGTTACTCAACAGCATCAAAGGACGGATGACGATCACATTAATTTATCGCCATGGCGACCCATCTTGCCCAGCAACCCTGAATTTCACCTCAAGATTGTAATCTGCTGATTGAGCAGAGCTGGCTGTGAGGCTCTCCATCTACCCTTAATTAAAGGGAGGGATAGAGTTCAAAATATCTCTTTTCATATCGTGTCTTAACAGTACAAGACATGTATTGCAAATGACATAGAATTTGTAGTGTAAATTTTCTGAAAATTCTTTATCATGAAAAGATATATGGAACACTTTTGTTAATTATTCTAATGTCGCATAATCGCATTTAATTATCCCTCATTTAAATGGTTTCTTCATTAGAATTATCGCATAATCGTGATTTAGAATTTACCACACTATCTATCATATTAAGCTAGTTATTATAGTGAGATTTCATAATTTACTTTAGTACGGAGAAGCCAGAAGTTAGAAGTTATACATGGTATAAGCATTTATACAAAAATGGGATTTTCACTGAACTGAGAAGAACTGGGAGTTTCAAAATTCTGGAGAGGTCTATAATTTAACACATAACAAGTGCAATATGTGTTATTTATGGTAAATTTTAATGTAAGTTTTAGATTAAAAAGGTGTTAATCATCACCCATTCTGTTTGCTTGCTTTCAACTATAGGGCATGCAAATTGCGAATTTCATTTAAATAACTTGCACACAGATAGACCTACATGTCCCCAGGCTAAACATTATTATCATGTTGACTATGCAATGATACATAAAGATACCTATAGATCCCTTCACCACTAACTTAATGTAATAGGCAACTCCCATCTCTCAATTGCTTTCTGGAGCTGTATTGATCTCAGGGTTAAACGAATTCATCTATGAGAATGCCTTATTGATTGAGTATCTATAGAAAGCTGTTTGGAACCCTAGGTTGTAAAGACTTCCCTTTGGATTGAATGTAGGCAATGAATTGACTGGTCTTACAAGACTCCTCTTTCAACACTGGTAAAATTAAATCCTTGCTCTATGATAACAACAAAAAACAACACCCTATTTATTCTAAATAGCAAGAAATCTGAAGAAGTTATCCATGTTTAAACGGAAACTACATGTTTACGATTTCATTTTTAGAGGATATGTGTTGGTAAACTACCCATGGCCCTCTCCTAATGATGAGAGGATGGGTTGGTTTTGGACAGTGTACGTGTGGAGTCTGGACTTCCACCGTACTGTACTGTAATGCTGAAATGTGGCAGGCTATAGCATTTTGTACAGTAATTGATGCACATGAAGGACCTGTAATTTCTTTCTGATATCACCCGTTCAAAGTTTCTTTGCCATGTACATGTACATGCAGCATAAAACATAAGATAATAGAATCTATTACTACACTGTAGGCTTACATATATACAGGGACCTGAACATATGAGCCTTAAATTCTGAATTCCACACCATTAACGTTTCTAATTCACAGTGAGGCCAATTCACCACAAAGGCACAAACCCTAAAAATAAGGCCCCTCTATGTAAAAAAAAAATACTATGGATATTTGTTGTATCCTAAGATACATGTAGAAGACTTTTAGACGTCGGACGTATATATCAGTTATTCCTGTTGCATACATGTAACTCATATATTATTTTATTTGGAATTCTCAGTAGCTAATTAAGTTCAGGGTCTACATGTACCAGTATATTATTTATTTATGTCTCAAGACTACTAGACTAGTGTGAAAAGTATTCATATCTACTTCAGAGAGTCCTCCCAAGCATTTCAGATCTAGTGCTATGTACTTATGTTCGAGTTTGTGCTGTTTTTTATTTTATTTTAAAGGAGATCACTGACAACAAATAAAATTCATTTTTACATTTTTGAATTAAAAATTACAGAGTTAACAAGAGTTGAAGTATACAAGACATGCATTTTGCTTTGAGCCACATTATTTGCAAGCCCGAACTTGGTACAAGGAATTTTTATGACTCTTCTTGAAAACCCTGGTGCTCAGTCATCCATGGAAGCAACTTTATGAATATTGAATAAGGTATCATTGTACAGAATTGTAGTCCCTCTTTACTATAATGTACAATGTACATTTCAAAGTCAAAGGTGATTTACAATTATGACACAAAGCTACCAAATTTGAGTACACTTTTGGATGTATACACAAAGCAGACTTTAACCACCCTTTTCTCACTTTTTACCTTCTGTGATCAATCACATTCAATGTTGCATTATGCAAGGTACATAACAGCTTACATTTTATCATCATGATCCAAGAATAAAAACATGTCAAGGTATGCTAAATAAGTAACTTTATTTGAAACCAAGAGCTAAATTCCACCTGGAAGATTCAATCAGGCATTCTCTTATGATCTTATCATGCCTGTCTCCAACATGCATGTATAACTCATTTTCCTTTACACAAATCTACCTCATTAAGTTTGGCAATAATAATGGATACCGCTCAATGACAAAAGGCACAAACAACTCTGTCAAAGTATATTTTTATCAAACAAATATTGTTTCCATGGTAACAAAGGAGAGTACGTGTTGAACATGAACAGTGAGGTACATTTGCATGATTTGTCAGACATTTTTTTGCACAAAATTGGTTCCTTGGAATAGAGGAAACCTCAAAACAAAAATGACAAGGGGGAAATTCAATTGAGAAGATATTACTTTACCACAGTAATGGGAAGGGAGATGGCTGGTTCAAGTGTTAAGACAGACTCACTACATGCACATCAAAGCATTTCTCTGAATGTTTAAGTTGATACATTTTGAGTACTGCCAAAGCCTTAGTCAAAATGATTCCAAAAGTACAAATAATGTGATTAAAGGGTAAAAAAACATTCATTAAATAGTGAATTCTTTTAAACATTAGGTGTATATATTGCTTGTGATAACCACATTTCCCTTTCTTCAAAATATGGCTTATGCAAAACCCATTAAAAGTTATTAAGGACAACTATTCTGATGTATTCCAAGAAATATGTTTCCCATTGCCTGCCTTCATAGAATATTAAACATGTTCTTGTAAGTGTGTCCATCAATACAAACAAGATCTTGACTGTCATAATGACCAAGAGGAGTAATATGAATAGTAAATAACATTTTAAAGAGGAATTTTTTGTAAATGTACATGGTTATTATGATGATTTTACTACAGTCAAACCTGTCTATAGCGACCGCTCAAGGGAAACACAAAAAGTGGCCTTTGTAGACAGGTGGTCTTTGTAGACAGGTTCCTTTAGTACATGTTTCAATGAGAAACCATTTTCAAGGGAAACAAAACATGTGGTCTTTGTAGACAGGTGGTCTTTGTAGACAGGTGGTCACTAAAGCAGGTTTGACTGTACCACGATAACTATTGATCAGACGAAACAAACAAATATACTTAAAACACGCATTTTAACACAGATAAATGTCTTCAAAGATAAATGGCTTCATAGATACTGCCTACTCAGTTCACTTACCGCCAGAACAAATTTCTGATCGATGTACTTCTTGGCTACGTTGGGTTGAAAATCTGGTGACTCTAGAAACCGCAAAAAGTATTCATACACAAGCTGTCAAAAAGAAACAAATAAAGGGAAGAGTTAACTTAAATTGAATCTTAAAGAAAAGTTAAACATTCCAATTGCAAAAGAAATACATACCATAACCCCCCACACACACACACACACACACACACACACACACACACCACATACAATCATACACAAAGCTAAAGCAATAGCACATTCTTTTTTAAAGAATATGCTAACAAAAATTGTCACTCACAGTTTTTCTCTTTCTTGGGGGGGGGGGGTGATTTGATATATCAATGGAATATTGTGAAGAGAAACATAACGAGAGACTATTAAAAGAAAGAAAGAGAGTTTGGAGAAAACTGAAAGAGTGATAGCTCATGGAGGAAAGAGAGGAAGACTTGATAGAGTACACTCAAGACAGAATATGTAAGAGACAGAGAGAGATGAGAAACTGGGATGAAAGGGCAGAAGCCGGGTAATCTTCCGTGAACTTTCACTCGCATGCACATGGACTCTACGCAAATCTTTTTTCTTCAAAGAACTCCCTCGAGTGTTACAATCAATTTTCCCTGATGCATCGGATTTCGGTGAAAACTTTAACAGCCTCGATCCCTTCATGAGCAAATCAATTGCTGCATGTTTCCTTGCACAGGAAAACGTTTTTTGTTCCTGTGGACACCAAGCCCAAGTTGTACACTGGACACTGGACACTGGATTGTTTAAAGACCATCAGTAAGAAGTTGGTCTTACATCTGATATATTGCGATTTAGGACTAAATTTTTGTGTTTAATCTTACAGTAAAAGTAATAAACAGTTATGGGAAAGGATAAGAAACAAATGTTGACACATACTACAGTGCGATCTAAAAGGCCAAACAAAGCATTCTGAACCAGCCATCAAAGTTCAAACAACTTTAATTACATGTGGCTTTCTTGTAAAGGAATAAAAAATCTGAACTACAAAATTTGATTTTCTGCATTAATGGCTGTATAAAATGTACTATGAAATATTGCCACGTATACTTGCAATAAAGATTTATTAAGAAAGAGACTGTACATTTCACATTGCTGGAAAGTCCCCTTTCAAAGGCATGGAAATACAAAAGGAAATAAGTTTTGTCAACATTCAGCAGAATCTTTTATACTCGCTGAAATTGAAGCACCATTTCAATTTTTTTTTAATTTAATAACCTGGAACTCTGCATGGGATTTACAAAATTTTACTCTAAATAATATACAAAATCTTTGTAATGATGTTGCTGATAAAATTTTGTTCACACAACCAGAATCAATTTCCTACCAATTTAAAATAGAATGATAACAAGGAAGGAAATTATAATCTATGCAAAGCACTTTTAACACGTTCATGCAATTGATAAATTTCTTTCTGAAGACGACAAAAAAGGTATGTGTGAGGGTGTCAAAAATATGATGTACATCAAAGTAAACGGGCAGTGGATTTGAGCTAGCTTGAGCTGGTAATGAGTCTATGGACTCAACTGAGTAAACAGTGGCACGTTTGCTGATCAGATTCACATCAAAGATCTATTTTAAGGTAGCTCCAGGTTTTTTGACAGGTAATCCTAATGGATAGTAACTGTCAATAACAGGATATCAGGAACAGGGCATCCACATTGACCTAAAATTACATTGTAGGAGGTTTCTCCAACAAATATAGACCCCTACATGTAGTTCTCTTACTATCACAATACTCAATTAACCCCCTTTTCTACGTGTATTCATTTTATGCTTATGTGCTAATGACCATCTTACAAGTACTATTTCTATTTCTATTTCTTATTGAAAGTAGTCGAAGTGTACATGTATATTACTGTACCTCCAATTGATCCACAAAGACACCCTGGGTATCAAAATTTTCTTGCAAAATACCAATCTTTTGGTGTGTTTCATAAACACACTGGAGGGTATATAATAAGGCTGCGACAAGTACTCGAATACTCAAGTACTCGCACTGTTGACTCGTATACTTGGCCGCCATTTTTTTTTTTTTTTTGCCTGTTCACCTGGCACTGTGCAGGCCGACGGTCACCCGTGCCCGGAAAAGCACCGGCATGGTACCGCGGGTAAAAATGTTTCCCAGCTCAATCACTGTCAACTCACCACTCAGAAACTGGGACCAAATGTCCAGATTTCTGTTTGGACTCGGAGGAAAATTTGTCTGTCATCTTTGGTTTTAAAAACAGTATTCGTACTACATGTATTATTTGTGACAAGTTCAAAAGCATAAATCGGCGCCTTCAACTGCACCTCGAGGTAAAAGATAAGAGAGACTTTAAAGTGAAATGTGTCATTTGCAATTTGTTCCAATGTACATGTATTATATGTGAGTAAACTGGGCTTATAATGTTTTGGATGAAATTTTCTTCAAAGCCCCCCAAAAATGTTCAACTCATATCCTACATGTTCTAGTGTACCTTTCTTTAATCATTCATTCAAAGTGGTACATGTATTTTTAATGTACAAACTGATACCCTGATATTGAAAACAAAACAAAAAACACACATGTGCTGGATGCTTTATCCCTGCTAACCTTCATGCAGGAATGAATCATTTCACTCAACTGCCCTTGATTAAATAATTTTATTTTGACTCTAAGAGACATCTCACATGAATGCTTTAGTGCACTTATTATCAATTTTGATTAAATAAAATATGGAGATGTAGAGATGGCGTGAAAAATTAAATGTATTAAATGGATTCCACTTTTCATCTAGTACTGTAGCTATGTTCTGTTTGCCTTTATTCCGTTTTCTTGTATATATATATGTTAGGCTAATATATGTGCATGAAGACAAGTACACATTTTGGATTACAGATCAACATATGGATTTGATTTGTGCATTGTTGCTATGTTGGAGGAACCTGTGGACAAGCTTTTGAGGTTGCTGAATTAATTGCTGTCTCCAAAATCTACATGAAATTGTCAAGGCATTAGTATAATAGCATGTGCAAGGTTTGCAGACCATTAAGAAAGATGGAGGAAGGAACTGGTTAAAAATATAGCTATTTATGAGGCCTGTACGAAGAAGATATTGAAATTGGATGACAAACACAGACAAGAACTAATATAAAAAAACCTGGTAACAACAGAAATTAGGAAGAGACAGCATTATATCAGATGCTAGGTTCACTGACATTAATTTATATGACCTCCATTTCTATAAATCAATATACCTGCCTATTTTTTTTAGAACAGTGTCTGTCATCAAGTGTCTGTCATTAATATTGGCACTGGTCATTTTGCAGTAAATGTAATTTGTACCGGTACTTAAAATATTACAGCATGCTCAACCACAGAGCTTTTACGGCTCCACAATTCAATACACTTAGAAGTGGTCATTTTCTGAGAAACAGATTCTGAGTTAAGCTATCAAAGAAATTTGTATTGAGATGTCAAGTGATGTCATTGTAGTTTATTCCTTAATGCAGAATCTCGCTATCTTTTCCAAATGCACAAATGTAATCATGATCCACAAATTGTAAATGAAAAACAAAAACAGTAACTTGATTCTTGTAAAACCGTAGCCAAAGGCATTGACTCGGCCCCAATTGGACTTCACGTTTTCAAGAAGAAACAAATTAAAGATGCATCCTGATATTGCCTTGGAAGAGATTTGCACATAATGCTATCAAGAATTACCACTGCCTTCCTCCATTTTGTAGTTAGTCTTTTGACAGACCCTCGAGATAAACTTAATGGGAGAGCACGTATCATCACCCTTCAGCCTCAAATTGAAAGGATTTAAAATGTGAATTACTGGAAAGCACACTTGATTCTTCAACAATGTTCATTAAAATGGAAAAAGTCTACTAATAACATTTTTAAATGTCAAAATAGATGATTTCCGAATGAAACTGAGAAATTTACTTCAGATTTTGTTCATTCACTTAACTGCAGGATGGGAAGAAGTACATGTACATTGTATGTCAACATAAAGCAAACCGCTCCTTAAATTACCGGTAGTAGAGTCTACCCTATTACAATACAGGGGATTACAATGTAAAACTTGGCTATGACATAAAAGTTAGTATTCTTTCGGAATTACTGTTGTCAAAATAAAATGAAGTATAGGATTTGTCTGCCATTTTTACTCCACATTACCAATTGTACATACATGTAGGCAGTATTAAATATAAGGGTTTGTTTTGCAAAACTACTCTTTAATTCAGCAGGAATCAACTGAGCCTAGTCTGAATCCCCCAGAATTTTGGAGAGACGTAGGAAACGCTTCTTCTATCCCTAAAACAGAGGCTTTCTATTCTAGACGGGCTTAATATGAAGCCTTGGCTAATGAAGTGTACTGATGCATTCCAATAGAAGATTAAGGAAGGGAAATGATACTACATCGTCATAAAGGACAGAAGTCAGCAATTGTGATGGGAGATGACGATTCCAGAGTTCTTATTCAATGCCGAAGATGCAAATGCAATAAATTATTCACACTGGCAGCATCTCTCCTACTGAGATGTAAGAGTAGTACTATATCTAGCCAGATGGAATGTTTCTCACCAAATGGCTAAAACTCCCTCTTACTGCTCAAGTGGTAAACCCTATTATTACATTTCATTTTTCTGAAGGTTTATAATTCCGAAATGTACATTGTTCGAAAGGGGCATTTGTTCCTAAGGTTCGTAACTCAGATAATGATCTAGGGTTCATAATTTCGAAATAATAAGGCTCGTAATTCGGAAAATATATAATAGGGCTCATTATTCTGAAGGTTCATTAGTCTGAAATTTTAAAAGAACACTACATTATTTCTTTTTTAATCACAAACCTTCAGAATTGTGAACACTTATATTATTTTCGGAATTATGAACATTCAGAAAAATGAACCTTTGGAGAAATGCAACAAATGTATAGAATAATATACCCATTTTATTTGTGGAATTACAAACCACCTAGTACGGGAAATTCTTGTTTCATAATTATGGATCTTTGAAATTACAAACCTTCAGATAAACAACTGCCCCCCATTACATCTCATGTCCCAGTGAAAAAATAATTATTATCAGTGTGGCTATAATGCTGTTAACCAAATTATCATAATATATTTGTACAAGAACATACATTGTATCTAGACACATAGGCCCGAATTCACAAAGGAGGTTTAAATTTAACCCATGGTTTAAATCTTCATTTACATAACCCATGGTCTAAAATTAGTGCAAAATAAGCATGACACAGTCAGAGGCCCAATATTAGACGAAGCAAAGGCAAGGTATGCTAATTTTTAAGCCATGGGTTATGTAAATGAGGGTTTAAACCATAGGTTAAGTTAAACCTCCTTTGTGAATTCGGGCCATAAATTAGAGAAGTAATACATTTGTAAAGAAAAATATTACAATTGCAGTTATAATATTGTCATCAACAATATCTGCAACACGCCTTTAAAAACGTGGCAAATTGAGAATCGTTACTGATACCATAAAAGATAGTGAGAGAGGATGACCAACCTGTAAATGAGGCCATGCCGCTTCTAACGTTGGTTCGTCTTCTTCCGGGTCAAACTCAGCACCATGGGGATTGGAAGGGGGTGGCAACGTTCGGAACATGTTGATTGCAAACTGCAGGAAGAAGAAAGGAGATTACCATCAGACTCTCTAGATGCTCCTCAATCGAGATAAGCATCCATCTCTCTAGACATTCAAGAGCTTTCTCTCTTACTCTCCCCGTTTTCATGGTTTCTCTAAGGTCCTCTTGGGCATACTTCAACTCAAACATTGGGGGTGGATTTTCCGTATTAGTGTTAGTGGTATACATCTGGCTGGCTATTTTTGGTGTGGTTCCATGCAATAACAAAAATATTCAATTTCCAGAATTGTGGAAACTTATCGCACAAGCATACCACAACAGGTGAATTGAAATGTACAGCGTGCCAGAAACAATTCATTTTTTTTTTAATTAAAAAAACTCTAGATTAACACATTTCCATAGGTTTTATATTTGTTTGTTTGCATGTTTTTTTTACATTAGCCGAAGTATAATTCCATTTTTTCACATGTGGATGTGCACCATGTGTACAAAAATAATTTTCTGTTCGCAGGAACTCTTAGGATTTGGCATTGAATAATCACCATTTCTCACAGTGATATTTAAGTATTATATTGATTTTTTACTAGAGTTAAACTCTCACCACTCCCATGTATTTTTTTCACTTGACACTGTACACATTTGCACATGTATGAAACAGCAGTTATCCCCTTTGAATTTTCTATTTGGAGACATGACATAACTACCTCTGGCTAATCACACTCGATCACACAAGAAGCAATTTCACAACACTTAAAGCCTCTCTTAAAGTGTTGGGAGCTCAAACAATATGATGGCAAAATTTTACCTAAACTGTATAATGATGTGAAAGAGAATGTCATTTAGCACAAACTTCTGCAAGGATTTTCAAAACAAATGTGTTTGAAGACGAATATTGATGAAAGAATACAAAAATTAGGTTTTCTGCATACAACAGTAAATCCAAATATGGCATTCTGTCATCAATATTCGTCTTCAAACACATTTGTTTTGCAAATCCTTGCAGAAGTGTGTGTTAAATGACATCCCCTTTCACATCATTGTACAATGTAAGTTAATTTTGCCAACAATTTTGCCAAATTTTGGGCTGCCAAATTTTGGGCTGCCAAAACTTTAGAGGGGCTTTAAAAAGCAGATTATCGATCGGATCACCAACTATCATGTGCCATGGTTTCAATACCTTTGCCATTCAGTAACAAGGTTTTTCCTTCTCTCGCTCACTACCACTTGGCCCTACCTAGTTTGCTGTTTGAGAAGGGCATTCAACCCCCATGGAAAATTCATTTATATGTTAAGATCATGATGACTAACATAAAGATATTGATTGTCTTATTATCACGTATAGTATGCAAAATACGAAATGTCAAATAGCCTATTCTTCTGTATAACCTGATTTTATATCTGCCGCAATAAATAATGTAGTACATTGAAATTGATATTGGCCGATGCACCAGGCGCTAAAGGAAATGTGTAATGTCACAAATGGTCAACAATCTAATGCCATTCGACTACATGCCTTCACAACCTTTTATCTATAGGTTCTGAAGTCTCATTCACACACGGTGCAGTAAACTGCTTTAAAACATGTTATGGCAAATAACATGAGATTACATTCGTGCACTTCACGTTTTTTTGGTTTTTAGGATATCAAGAAGCCAATAACCGGGTATAAAGTGTAGATAGGTGCTTGTGTTGTTTGTAGCTATGTTTCCTTACCACCAAAAAAATTGCCTCTTGTCATTTACTTCAACATAAAAAAAATTCCCCAGCATTTTTTTTTTTTAATGGTTTACCGCATAAAGTCTGAATGGGTCTTCATTGATGTATATTATGCCACTCACCATTTGGACGGCCTCGGGGTAGATGGCTTCCGTGATGATCCCCCTCTGATGTGTGACATACTCCACCAGTTCATTGAGCGCGGCCCTCTTCACCTCCTTCCATTTGAGATCGCTCAGAGGGTCTGAGATGAAGTCAAAGACTACGCAGCATTGCAGCAACTTCTTGGAGAAGAGCTCCTCTCGCTCACCGGGGGTAGCATCTGTGATAAATAAGACAATATAAATACATCATAGTCAGAAAACCTTCTGGTGTTAAAATGATATATTTATAGCAGTGTCTGGGCTTTGTATAGTAGAGCAGACGCAATATTAGCAGAGCAATACAACAAGTCCAAGCCTATGTCTGAAAGAATTTAAAATGTTTAAAGGGAAAGAATGGTGATTGCAAGACTTGCTGTATCAGACCCCTAAACCGAGGGTAGCATCTGTGAAGAGAGAGAGAGAGACAACACCTATACATCAAAGTCAGAAGTCCCTTGAGGTGATACCTGTGGTGTTAACCTGGCATTAGTACCTCTGATTGGAATGTGAAGAATAGAACAAAAACAATAGTAGCAGACAAACAACACAAGTCCCAGAAAATTTGTGAAGAGAATTTCAAATAATTCAAAGGAGATAATATTTTAAAATTTTACAATAATGCTGAAATTTTAACTAAGGTACACATAACCCTGTTCATTTGGAAGACATCTTACTGTGTACATAGTGTGAAAGTTGGCGGGAATAGACCTGCCTGAATACAATATATTTCCATACCGGTACTATGTTTCTTTGCCAAGGCCCGGGATACCAACTATTTGATTCACCTGCTATGCATAATGACATTTCAAATTCTCTACGGATGGAATTCACATTGCATACATGTACACTAAGTTTTGCTATGTACGCTGTAAGGCAGGCCTCTGCTTATAAATGCTTTTCAGACGTCAAAGGAAACTCTGGTTATAAAAAGTACATGTATGTATGCAAAGCAGTATTCATTTAACTTGATTACATTATTAAAATAGCCAATTAGCATTTGCCTAGATAATTTTCACCTCGAATTACTCTACTCAAGAAACAAGATTTCACTGCACGACAATGATTTATATCTTGCAATTTATGAACTAAAATCTAAGAAAGTTGGATTTAGGGCTTGTAAAAAAAATGCACATGGGCTTTGATAAGATTTTCCACTAGCTTTCTGCCATCAAGACTTGATCAAGGCCTTTAGATCATCACTTCTGCAAGGCTGATTGATCCCTATTTCTGCCAGCGACATCCTACTTTGCTTTTGATAATGCTACAAAATTTATGCAATCTAACTTGATAGGGGAATGTCCTGCAGTGATTGACAGCATGGAACCTGTCAAAATTAACTTTATTTCTGTGTCTGCATGTATTTATTGATGCGCTTCCTTGCACAATGAAATGAAGACACAGGAAATTTCCTGTCTGATGAAAATAAAAATGTGACAGCTACCGGTACATGTATTTTACCAAAATATTTTGTTTATCATGCACTTGGAGTCCACATCTGTTGTTGATAGCATGTTTTTGTGATATCATACAACTTCAATTCTAATTCCCTCCCCCCTGCTCCCTTTATAAAAAAAATGATGCAGCTACAAAGTACAATGTACATTTACATTGTATGCATCTTTACAGCAAAAATTAAAATGGCCATCTCATATGTGACATGATCGCTAGATCTGACATAACAGCACTTTACCTTCATTACCGGTATTCGATTACATTTAACATGAAAGTCAACCTGTAACAAGAAAAGGTAGGCCTATCATACAAATACACCAATTTTTAGCTAGCTAAATCTGCAAAGTGGTGAGTGTGGAGATCTACACATGCAATACAACCAGCTCAGACACTGTACGCCAAGTTGCAGAGACAGAAGTGTCATCAGGAAATATATCTTATACATAGAGTAAACCGATCATAAATCATGACAAATTAGTAAAGTTAGAAATCAGATTTATTAGAAACACTAACAATAGAGGCAGTGGATGTTAATATAGTGTCCATTTAATTAAACCAAGTGCAGTGCCTTTATAAATTTTTAAACAAGTATCTTCAGAGATATCCCTGGCACTAATAAATTAATGCAATTTGATTCCAAACATGATTCGACCCAATCAGTGAAACAACTAATCATATATTTTCAGTCAAGGTTTAAAATACACAGACTTCTAAATTTAAAAAAGTCGTGGGAATGAACTAGGTCTTCAAAAGAATGATATTTTGATACTGTCAACATCTTCATCGTATTAAAACCGATCAGCGGATTTGTTTGACAGGTACATGTACTCTACCCATTCTCAGTAATATATTTTGAAATGTTTATGTGTCCAACTGCATCAGTTGGCATTTGTTCAAAGAGTCAGACATGTCATTGTAGTCGACAGTTTTGCTTTTGAAAGTTTCTTGCACAAATTTACGTTATTATCCACTGCATCTCGGGTTTATAAGACGTACTGTACATGCACTCAAATCTAAGCTAGATTCAACAAATTATAAGCCACACAATATATACTATAGTTTTCTTCCCTTCCCCATCAAGGTACATGCACATCCTTAATGAAGTTATAGTTCCCAACTATGCTTCATACGAATACTCCCAAATATAGATCCAGTCACAAACAAGATGATCTAATTCTAATCTCTATAATGGCAAAACCCATAAAAAGACATAAGTCGCTTGCGCTCAAATGTCAGGGGTCTTTCACAGACACAGGCATCCGTAAAGTAGCAGCATTATTTCTTCTTCCTTTTTCCAATCTCTCTAATTGACATACATTTCTAAGAAACCTGTATACATGTACATGTACTTCTCTCATGTTGTTTTCAACAGTGAGATTTAAGGAAATACAATAACAAATGTCCTTCAAAGATCAAGCAAAAGCTGAACATAAAACATACATTTTTCCACTGTTTGTGAAGAAAGAATTCAATTTCAACTTTTGACAGGTTTGAACACAAAAACATGTAGCCTACATGTACATACAAGTTCCAGAGATACATGTACAAGATTATAAATACATGCATCTGTAGCATCTGTCTGTACTAGAACGAGATGTAAAAGTGTACATCACATCAGTACAATGCACATAAAGTTCTGGCTCATATGGTAATGGTGATTCCAGAGGGATTTGAATGGGATCCTCCTCTGAAGTAAGAGCCTCCAATTACCACCAATAATTGCCAGCTCGTCAGCCAGCGGTTCCCAGGCTAGATGCTGAGTAACTAGGTCAAGGGCTAGGTCATTCCAATCACATAAACAATGCTCTCCTCAATCAAACTACAAGGATGTTTTCCTCTCATGTTCGATTGATTGACTTCAGACAGACAGACAGACAGACAGACAGACAGATTGCTCCAAGATATGCATCAAGTTAGACATACAAATTTAAATCTAGGCAACTTGTATTAGAGTAGGGGGTGTTTCACAAAGATCCTAAGTTGAACTTATCTCTAAGTTAGACTTAACAATTATGGAAAGCTGTTAGCATCTATGAAAATATTTTGTAAAAGTTATTTTAAAAGGCATAAAATGTTGTTTCAAATCATTCATATTTTCTATTATCAAGGAGATTTCATGTTCTTGGTGTGGAATTTATAAAAAGTTTAAAATACTTGAATTTTCGCTTTTGAATATTTTTTATTTTAACGCTTCAAATGGCTCTCCATAATTTTTAAGTCCAACTTAGTGTTAAGTTTGATCTTTGTGATCTTTGTGAAACACTGCCTGTAATTGTAATTTGATTGTTAGTTCAAATAATGTCCATCTCGAAGCAGTTGCCCTTGATGAATGAGACCGTGATTCATACAGAATAGAACAGCCCCAGAAAAAAAGGAGAGACCCACATCAAACTAAATGAAAAACAAAAACAAAACACAAACAAGACACAAACCATACCAAAGAGAATATTTCAAAACAAAAATAATACATAGAAGCCCATAGTCATACATCATTTCAATCCTATTAGCTTTGACATAAGGTATTTAAAAGGTTAAGTTGGAAATGTGACTTTGCAGACATGAAGATCCATGGACAAAAAGACATAGCATGCCTTACAATGTACAGGAAGAAAGTAAACAATCGAAGCACAATTCGCTAAAATGTACACATCTACACTGCAGTAGGCCTACAATGTACCTGTGGGAAAAAAAAACAGAAAACATACAACATAATGATACACAGGAAAAGGAATTGATTAACAAGAAAATACACAGAATTACATCACGCTCTGATGTTGGCATAGAAACGGAGCTCTTTTAGAGTGGTTATATTATTTCAATTTAATGAAAATGCATCCCTACTATTTCTTTTCAGTTGTCAAGAGACTGTCAAGAGTTGAGGCAAAAACCCATGTACATGTACATAGGTACAGATACATATACGTGTATGTACATGTATGTATACCCTGGTAAAACTGACAAGATGACACAAAAAGAACAACAAGAGACCAGACAAAAAGAAAAATATATACAGGTATATGTATTTCCCAACATAGCTAATAACTTGTTTTCAGTTTTTGATTGCTGTCTATGGGGTTGGCCTGGTAGTGTGACTGGGAGGGGGGAAGTTTCATGCTCTAAACTATTCTATCCCTATCATAAAATGTCAAAGGAGTCTGAGTTTTAATGTAGGGCCTATAAATCACTGAAGCTTAAATATCAAGACTCAATTATTTGGGGACTTGAACCCTAAATGCAAATCCTTCAGGGCCCATATTCATAAAAGCCTTACTAAGCCTAGCTGTCAACTAACTTCGTAATATAACCTATGTAATTAGTTGGCAACTAGCTTATTAAAGGGAAATCCAACCCAAATAGACAACAACTCTAAAAGAAAGCAAAAAAATCAGAGAAGAAAACTGATGAAAGTTTCAATTAAATCCGACTAAATATAAGAAAGTTATGAATTCTTGAAAGTTGTAATCACTATACATACATGTATGGGCACTTCAAATAAGCTGAAGCGGTAATGTAAATGTGATGTAGTGCCGGACTACTTTCCATCTGTTCCAACATATAAAATGACTAAAATTTAAATTTTTCAAAAAATTCATTGCTCAGAAGTAGAGGACCTATAATAATATGCTATCTATATTATATTTTTGAGTAGTGCCCCAAGGGAGAAGGAACTTACGAGAAAAACAGAAATTAATGATATTTTTGTACACAGCAAATGGGAGAGCTACACTTATCCACGTCCTACAGGTACGTCACAATCCACTGACCGAACTACCAATTTGAGAGTCGCATAGACTTAGTGATCTCATATTTCAAACATTCATAACTTCCTTACTACTGTTCCAATTCATTTCAAACTTTTGCCATTCTGGTTCTGTTATTTCTCTGCTTTCATACAAATCAACTTATTACAAGGGTTGGATTGCCCTTTAAGGTTTCCTGAACATGCGACTAGGAGTTTTATTATAGTAAGATCAAATTTTTGTGAACTAAGACATTACCTTTGAGAGGTGGGAGCTTTTGAAGTTCTCTGTTCTTGGAGATGTTGAAACGAGAGGAACCCTGTCTTTTGTCCTTCTTCACGAGGGGTCCTGTGCCTTTGGTTCTTGTGAGCTGCGTTGGAGGAGGTACATTTCCGGGTCTGTGCTTGCCTCCCTGCAACACACACATACAAAAGAGAATTATATTTTCACCCTAATAACATGTATAGTAACACATCATTTTCACCACTCATATGCCCAAACCTACATGGGAGTATGTCGTGAATTCACTGCTGCACTAGTGTAAAAGAAACACCAACATCAATGTACCGGTATGCAGGAGTTACAAGTAATTTACTATTAAATATACATGTGCTATGTTACCTAATTCAGGGACTCTTCAACTATTACTCTGCTGCAAACTGGGATTTTTTAAGTTGAAATTAAAATTTCAAGTAATTTTTTTTTCTTCTTCTCATGTATGATATACCCTGGACCTATCCGCACTGATACACACAAAACCAATTCTAACGGGTACAGCTACATACAGGTTTACAAGCTTATTTTAAAGATAAAGACCAGTTCTGGTCATGCGATTGCATTGTGAAAGAACCGTTGTGGAATCGATCAGAAAAGGTTGATCATCTAGCATATAAGTATTGGTGTGTACTGCAAGGTTCTGGAATCATCAAAATGATAACAAATTTGGCCCAGTCTTGGTAAAGTTACAAGCACTGTACACAGAAAGATGTATATGGGACTACGCGATACATGCGCGACACGTGCGTGATATCTATTTGGTCCAAATAGATATAATAATTGTATTACCAAATAAATCAATTAGTAGGCGGTTTCCCGGCAAAATTTGTATCATCACTAAATTAGTCAAAACATATTCTTTCTTTCTTTTTGGTAATGAGAGCTACCATTTCATTTTTGGATAGGGGGGCGTTTCCAAAACTGGTCTATACCTTTAAATACAAATGACATGCAGTGCATTTCTGCCACTCTTTCACAGGCCCTGTGTTGCATTAAATACTTCCATGAGCTCAAGCTAGAAAATAAACTGGCATGTGTTGCTTTGTGTAAGGGGCAACACCTACAATAGAACCACATGTTTTACACATACATATATTGCACAGCTTTCCTTTTGGCAAAGCAAGTGCATGCCTGAAATAGCAACAGTTACATACAATGCTTCCATGAGGTCATGTTAGACATTAAATTGGTGTGTACTTGTTTGTGTCACATTCCTGTAAATAAGCCAACATCCACAATAGAACCATGTGATTTACAAATACTAATGCACAACTGTTCCTTTCAGATATGCAAGGACATGCCTGAAATAGCAATGGTTGAATAATTATGAAAAAGATGTGATTTTTTTGTTCTTTTTTTCTGTGATGCCATTGTGACCATGTGCACCTTCCTGTTGTTAAAGGAAGGTGACACTTTGAAATCTAGGCTACAATATGATTTGCTTCCATTCCTTGCTTTTAAGGTCATGTTTCAAAACTAACGCGTCAACTGGCCATTCTTTGCTTAAACTTCACTCAACTGCCTCTTAATAAATCTGCCATGGATACATGAGGTAGTGACAGTCAGAGGAGCTCAAGTTTCTTTACAATTCAATTCATTAGTTTCATAATGGATTGACAAATCTATATTTTACAGGAAACAGCATACATTTGTGCAGGAAATGATGGTAGTCTGCAGCCTACATGTAGTAGGGTTTATTTGTAAATGCACACATATGTATGTGCTTACATATACGTGCAAAAAATTCAGTGGCATGTATACACGCATGCATTATCTACTCATTAGGGACTTTTAGATTTTACATGACAAGAACGTGGACTGCCACGGTGACATCCTTTTAAGGTAATGTGACATCCTTTTAAGGCACTGTCGGGCACGGGTCAGTGCCTTGAAAGAATGGCACACGTGGCAGTCCACGTTCTCATCGTGTAAATCTAAAAGTCCCTATTCATACAGTTGGGAAAGATGAATAGAACAACCCCACCCCACGGTCCCCACCCCCACTTTTTACATCACTGAAAACAAAAAATCAAAACTGAGTACAGTGTTGAGCTCTGTCACCTCTGTATGATGTACATTATAACTATATGACCATTTCAAGATTTTCAACATGGCTTTGTGTACACAGTTGTTTGGAGTTCACACTTTTTTGCAATGCCAAATATTGTTCAAAACCTCTTTAAAACATTATTTTGATGTATCTTCTACTCAGAGGCGCAGAGCCAAAAGGCCAGTTAACACTTAACACCCTTCTCAACAGACATTATTTCAAGCAAATATTCGAACACTTGGCTCAAAGGATATGGCTAGCCTTTTCAGATCTATACATTGTGGGCCGGCCATACAAAACATCTCCCTGTTCAGTATTAGTTTTATTTGGTTCTATTGAATAAAATTCACATCTTTGTATTTGTATCTGTTCACAAATGTAACAAGTCAACGCAAAGCGTAGCATCCCCTCACCAGGTACAAATGGCCTATATTTAGCAATGTTTGCATATTTAATGAGATGTGACCTTTGACCTTTGACGTACATACTCATCATTACTTACGTTATTGAATGAAAACCATATTTTCGCATATATAATTAGGTATTTTTGCTATTTAATGAGCTATGGCCTTTGACCTTTGACCTACATACTCCGATATCGAACTATGGCTGTATTTTGATACCATGTACATGTACCTTCATATCAAATTTCATTACAATCCGTCAAACATTATTTTAGTTATCGAACGGAAACCAGATTTGGAAGGACGGACGGACGAAAGTTACTATTACTAATACTATATCCCCTCTGACTTCGTCGTCGAGGGATAATAATATTACTTTAATAATGATTATACCGGTGTCCGCAATAAAATGTCAACATTTGCAAACTGTAGAATGCCTTTCAAGAAATGTTATAACACAGGAACGTTTAATAGTACTGTACCGTTTAAAAATAAAAGTAAAGCTGTACATGTACATGTATGTATGAACAATTGAACATGTAAATGTAGGCCAACCCTTGAATTCTTCAAAGACCAAAATAGTATCTCCACAAAGCAATCACAATTTTATACTTTTTACAAATGTACGTGTATGTTACACTGTAGTTCTGGCAAAGTTTTACTGATTCAACTGTCACTTCATGACATCTTTCGCAAAACCTTTGCAGTGATTATATATATAGACGTGTAACAAGATCCATGATGTAACAAATTATTTAATTTTTTAAACGTCAGGTTTACCCTAACTGCTATGTCTAATATTAGATGTATTTTGGCTAAAAATGGAGTAGCACTTATCCATACATGTACATGTAGGTCTTTCTTTTATAATATAATATATATAAATAGTGTGACTACATATGACTAGCCATTTCTATCAATAGCTTTCCTACTGAATCAATATATACATTGCAGATGTATCTTAGCACACTATTCAATAGATCTGCATTTCTCCACAAGGCATGATGCCAAAACATTCTGCCAACTCTCCACATGCATACCATTGTGTGCAAGTGGAGCTAACGATCAGAACACGTTTCCAACTTTCAATCCAATTACGGCTTACTTCCTTGAGTACATTTGCAACAGGCCTGGCTACATCAAAAATTTCCCATGTACATCGTACTTGGCCTATTTGTAGAATGACCCATATTGTAGGCGTATCAATTTGTCAGACATGTAGACACTCAAAACCAGAGACATAGACCGGCATATAATATTTAAGAACCCCCTGTACTACACATGTTCATGAACACATAGGTCAAACAAATCAGTGAATTCTATAGCCTGTCCAGTATGATTAAAACAGACAGATTATTTCTACACTTCCTCCTAGATATAAATAAAGGTATCCCCATTTGGTAGAACGAGGAGGAAGTACACTGTGCATGTACAGTGCATGTGGTTCACACCACTAGTCCCATCCGATGGACGCAAAGCAGCCCCAGCACCACTGGGAAAAACTTACGATTAAGGCCGAAATCCACTCCCCAGGCTTCTTGCGTGACATGGCGGTGAACTCCCGGCTCCCAGTCTGCGTTTGCAGTCAAGGCCCAGCCGAGACCTGAACCACCGGCCAACTAACAACGCCTGGTAGGCTATTGATTACAGGAACTGATACCCTCACAACTAGCAAATTGTATAGAGACTCGGTGAGAGAGAGACAGGAGGAAAGAGCAAAAAAAGGTCCAGTTCACTTTCCCTCTCTCTATATCTCTGCCTCTCACATGTTGCAATGTAACGAGCAGTACCACAAAAGGAAATGGAAAACAATCCTCCACCACAAGTGGCAATTGTGAAACTTCTTCATAGAAATACAATAAACAGTACCGGTATGCTATTCTATTTACATTACTAAGTCCAGGCTCTTTCAAGGATCTAAGCAAATAATCTTTGATCAGCTAGAACAAACCTGGCTATCAAATATAGAGCTTTGAACAATAGAAGTTCAGCCCGGCAGAGCACGTGTTTAGACCTCAGGAAGATGACCATAATATCACTCTCTTGAGTCTCTTCTACATGTACAATAGGACTACATAAACATAACAATGCTTATAAATTGATGGCATGCAAATAAATATCTTTAATCATATTCCCTTTATAACTAAATAGATTATGTATACATATAACACACGGTGAAAGCAAGGGATATCCTGTCTCTCTCCTACAAGTATACCGGTACTAGATTTGAAAACTCCATACAGTGTACATGTACCCTGTTAATTGATACACGCAATTAAACATTGGACTTTGGCTGCCTTTACTCATGACCACACTCCATTAAGTAGGTAAACACCAATGTGGCCAAGCATTTATAATGTAGACATCATCAGAGTCTTACAGCTCTTGCACAATTAAGTTGCAGGAAAGGTTTTAAGTTTCACAGGTATTGATGATAGGATGATGGGGCATGTGGATGCTACTCGCACGTGCATGAACATGTTACATGTACATGTAAATGTAGGCGAACAATACTGGCAGGGTTGGTGGTTGTTTTGTTTTTCCAAGGAGATATCACAACATGGAGTTCCAGCCTAGCATTTTTACGACCAGAAGTATTACGAACACGCGAGATAACTACCGACATCAGAGTGCCGCTCGCTGGAATTAGCCCGTAGGCGACAGCTGGGCCGCTCTCTGATGTACAAGCTTAGAAGCCGCCGTTCAAACCCATTCACATTGAGTGGAGTAAAGATTCGCAAACGAACAAAGCAACTGGACGTGCGCAGTACCGACCAACAAGTAGTGAGCATGCGCAGTTGTTGTTATTGAATTCCCTTTGTTTCTCCGATCCCAACGATATATTTTTCGTCAAAATCCACCGAGAAATGGGCTAGTTATGATACTTTTAATGACTCTATATTAATTTTTAGTATCAATTTCATAATTCGTTATAAATATGTTCCGATCATTTGCGGAATTTAGATTGTATTTCAATCGAAAGAGAATGTTTTTATCTTTGAAACCCACCCTATCGGAAGAGTGCCCAGGGGTGCCCATGCATTTAGATTTGCACGTGAAGATGCCTATGCATTTGGTCAGCTTGGTTTGTGTCGTCTGCTGGGGAAAGAAATGCCAGCCCCACGCTGTTCAAACTCGTGTTCTGTGCACCTAGTGATTCTGATTTTCAATTCGGCTTGTTTATTTTTTTCTGATTGCAATCTAACGAATCGATCTCGATAATTGTACAGGGTCTAACGTCTATGTAAAGTAAAGTTACATTTTATGAATTATTGAATTTAAAGTTAATCTAGACTAGTTTAGTAGTTAGTTATAGATCTAGACCTAAGTTACTTCATAGTGTTTGTCTTAATTCTTTTTATCTAGATTAAAAGTTACTCACATGCATTACATCGTTCATGATGGTCCAAACATCATTTTCAGCCATTAAGGCATCATTATTTTTTTTAACTTTGTTTTCAGGACTGTCAGTGTCATTTTTTCACTGCATCTTTTACAGCTATTCATCCTTAATTGTGTTGTGAACAAAGAGTTGCTCCTCATGTAGATTATATTTAGTTTCTAATAGACTATAGAGGGGTCTATACATATAGAACCTAGGCTATGACCTAAGGACAAGGCTATAGGAGTAAGGTCTAGACCCTAGTTGATTTTGATGGAGGGGGGGGGGGATAATAATGGCTGGATTTGTGTTAACCACTTCTGACTTCATTCCGTTTAATCAGGCAATGTATATGTTATTTAATCAGGCCTTAAATTTCAATATTTTTAGGGCAAGGCCACTTTTCTGTAGGGCACATTCCTATATTACAGCACAAATAGGAAAAATTGGAAAGGGCCAATGAGAGGGGCATTGAGGCCAATGAGAGGGGCATTGAGGCCAATCAAAGGGGCATCCACGGCCATGGCCTTGGTGGCCTTGGATTAATTTAAGCCCTGTTTAATGATATGATAACCATTGAAAAGAAATGTCAAAAGCCTGTCATAATCGTGCAAGGCTATATTTCCCCAAAACATTGCAAAACCGACACGGAATGCAATGTACGGGACCGAAGACGAGGTCATTACTCACACGTTTGTGTTTCCTCTTATATATTAGATCTAGTATTAATCGTAATAATACTTCAATAAACTCATCATGAATTCCGATTTCCGAATCATCAGGAACAAGTTTCAATTCATCGATTTCAGATAACAAAGATAACTCGTCATCTAAATCAAAGTTGTATTCGGAATCGGTGTTTTCTGCCATTGTTTGCGATTGTCAAAATAGTTATAATCCAAGAAAGCCAAATACGAAAGTAGCAACTGCGCGATATCTAGAGCGAACCCCAAACAGCTGTCGTAAATCATCTCGCAAACACCCGCTGAGTTTACGAGTCGGCTCCAGACCTCGATCAGAAGGCTCTCGCTAGCTACATGTAGTACTCCATGTTGTGATATCTCTTTGGTTTTTCCATGAATAAACTTTTTATTATTTTTCTTTTATTTATTCAATCACAGATGGATTTCTTTCTTTCTTTCAAATTGAACCATGGGTCAATTGGTTTAATCAATTGAGTGGACATATGAAATTCTTGTGTTTGATGCCCTGCCCAGCACTTTAATTTTTGAACAGTGCTGGTGAAAATAATTTGTGTGCTTTCTCATTCTTTTTAAGGACGAATATCCTATTAAAAATATCTCCCTGAAAAGGAGTGTCCTTCAAATGCCTACATGTACATGTATTTGAAAAATCATGAGATAAACCTGAAGTTTGGAACAAACTATTTCCTGCCAGACACGTGAAGTCCTACATTGAGTATATACACCTGTACTCATTTCTGTGGGCAATGCATTTGACTTTCGGCATGATAGAGTAAAGCACTAAAGGTCTTCTCATTTTGGTGGTACCAACATCTAACAGTATACAATGTACTGTACATGTACACCAATGCTTACAATGACCTGCTGGCTTCCAGTTTCTTTAACAATGTAATTTCATCATTGGAACTCAAGGCGTTTTATTATTCCAACATTACTGTTTTTTAGCCTGATTTTTTCCATCCTACATGAATCAAATTGGCGGCTCGCATGTTCTCTTTCCATTTTTGGCCCCAGTTTTTTCTTTGACATTTAGAGGCATGATATTAGCAATAAACATTGCCAAACATGGATGAAAATAATGTTAAATGGAAGAATATACAGATGTGTTAATTTATTTGATTGCTAAAAACGTATATTTTTCATTTCCATCTAATTTCGGGAAACAGGTTATAATAATAATAATAATATTCAGCTTTTATATAGTGCCTAATACATTAACGATGTGTCTAAGCGCTTTACAAATATGCTATTACCCTGGTCATCAGATTCAGGCTTACCCGCTCACAATGTACACACATTCTCCACTCCCTGGGGAGCATTCCAGCCAGGCGTCATTTCTACAAGCGCACACTTGCTCATCTAACCACATGAAATTTCGCATTCCTACCGGGTACCCATTTAACATCTGGGTGGAGAGTGGCAAATGTAGATTAACATCTTGCCAAAGGACATTAGTGCCGCGGCGGGACTCGAACCCGTACCTTGTGATCTGCAGTCGGGTGACTTATCCACTAGACAACAACACCCAGTATCTAATTTTTTGACCCGGGACCAGAGGCTCTCGGACGAGACCCAGGTACCCAGTTTTTAGTTTTTAGTACATGTACATGTAACCTAAAAAATCTATAGAAAATTCACAACCCATACCCTCACAGGTGTACATACATGTACATGTATCTTTGATGAAATAATACCCAGTGCAAAAGCTTCCACAGCATCAAACATGAAAATGTGTAGGAAAACACCACCTCTTTTAGCTTCAAAATTCATCATGCAAGTACAATGTACTATAAGCCTAAGCTGCCTAACTAAAAAAAAATTGTTGGCAATTAAAAAATGTGTACGTGTACATGTACATATTGTACAGTTGCTAAAAATAAGTTTTACATTTTGTGGCCAACCACAATACTGTTTCTGTCTTTCTGATATTTACATCAAATGTACATGTACATGTACATGATGTTTCCAAGAACACAAAACAATGCTTCCTGTCCAATCGAGGCATTACTATTTGCTCAGGTAGGAGATTGCTAATCCATGCAGCTGCACTCACAAAGGTAGAGGTCAAAATAAGCCAAATACAAACACATCTATTTGAGCCCTCTACTGTTTGACATCAAATACATTCAATCTGCCAGTCAATGCAATGGCCATAGACTTCAAAGTACTGGTGCCATTATAATTAGGCTGTCATATTGCATGGAGGCATCGAAAGGAATTGCTTATGATTCATAACTACAGTACATCGTGCGTCAAGGGGTAGGTGTGTGGCCTACATGTGCAACTACGTAATAGATGTACAGTACTACTGTGCATTGTAGGCTCACCGCACCCATCCACCTCTTTCCATAGTGCATGAAATGCTTGTAATGTATGCACAAGTACAGAGTAAAATCAAAGCATGGCTATATCATTTGAAGCACAGACTTACAGTACATGTATATACTTACATGTATAGGCCTACATGTACTGTACATGTACATGTAAAGTCCCATTAATTGTTCATGGATTATTCATCTACTTGTTTTTAAAGACAAATAAAACTTTAAGGCACTTTACGTCTTCATGAAATAAAAATGTTAACTCATTCTTTTTTAAAGACAAAATCTTGAGATCATAGCCCCATCTTAAAAAGATTCAAGTGTACATAAGATGAATTGATCACAACTCAACTTGATTGTGAATGGCAATTTAGAATTCCAGAACATTAACAGAAAGAAAATCATTGCAAATCATTGGAAGACTTGAAATAGATCAGGATTACACAAGTTGGATGATGCAAAGAAACTTCAAGAGAAAGTACATGTAGCTACCCTAATTTAATATACTAAAAAGCACCATCTACAGATGTGTGCATGACTGCTATTCATATTCCCTGTTCCATTGCTAATCACTCAATAATTGGACATTTTTTTTGTTGATGAATTTCTATATAGCTTTTACCAAACAGTTGGGTAAAGTCTCTTTGCATTAGATGAAATTGGCCACAAGTTTTTAATATGGTGTCTGCAATTGTGTTACTTCAGGGAAAAACTTGAAAACGTGTCCATCTGAGGATAATTTTCCCAATTTCGGGGCTTTATTTACTCAAGTAAAGATAAGAATGAAGTCTACAAATTTCCATAAGTTCTAAAGTTATTTCACAACTCACATATAATTTCTAATATTGTTTTATAATTTCTAATAGAGTTATTGCTCCCCTAAGCTACATATTCTGAAATAAATTCCAAATTCATTTTCATTCTGAAACCCTGAAATCAGGAAGTCTTTTTCGGTTGGGAAAAATTGTCATACACGGCATACAGAATTTGCAGCCAATTCTGTCTAATGAGGCGCAATCTTACGGACTGTTTAGTAAGCCATTTCTATATTTTACACCAGTAATACCAAATTTATGAAACATCTAAATCTTTAAATCAGTAATGTTAAAATTTAAAGACATGGGTCTACCTGTTGTACATGTATGTCTTCTTTAATTTATTACTGTATTATAATTATAACAAACTGGAATAGCTTTCAAGTGTAGACTTTGTGTCGCCCTGAAAACATTTATTAAATCTTGTTGAAACTGTATCTACACTACAGTATATGTACATGTATTTTAGTGTTTAAAAGTATACACCATGTATGTCATTTAGTCATTCCAATTAAATATTGATAGGCCTACATGCACATACAAGTACATGTATGTAGAATAGATTGTATTTTGGACACATTATCTATTATGTACAGCCAGGCAACCGCCAATGTCAAAATCTGTTTTCATCTTTATGACAGCTGGAACAACACTGTATTACACTTTACTTTAAACAGCCATTTGAGTTTCCTCCTATACTTCCTAATGGCGGACTTAAATCGTTCCTAGCTTTCCCACTCCGCCATCACACACATGTGGCGATGATCGACAGGCACATTACATGACACAACATGCACAGAGAGAGTTAGAGACCTGAAAAAGAATGAACTCATGAAGCCATACATTATGCACATTAGGTCTGTAATGAGCTGTGCAGCTGAAATTAGGCTGGGTGCAATCCATAAATAGTGCTCATGTGTTACACATGTACATTTTCATAAGCATATTTTTTTCTCTCTTTCTTTTCTCTTTTCTTTTGCATAATTGCAATCAAGGAGTCTAGCAAAATATCTTGTACTAAGGTGGCAAATTAACGATACACTGTACATTGTACATGTACAATATAGACAAATTTTTTGTTGGAAATATGCTATTTTCCTGCATAAATTAGGCAAACAATGAGCAAGTTATAGGGAGTATAATTTTGAAAATCAGTTTGACAGTGAACTCACCTGCTCAAAGTAGGAATATATTCACTAACATATTGTTTTTTTATCTCCATTAAAAGTCTTCTAAAAGGAAGCTTGAATCAGTATATTCAGTAATATCAACAGAAAATACATTTTATTCAAAAGTAGGACTATTTGTAGCACTACAAAAATTAAAAACAGATTTAAAAAAAGGGGGGGGGATTGCATCCAATGCAAAACCTTACATTGTATTACAAGGCTGCCAAAGTAACTGTACACATTACAAAGGGTTTTTAGTATAAATTCTCAGCCATCAATATGCAATCATATGTGACTAAAATTAGGCAAATATAGTAGGTGTACATAATAATTATTGGAGCACATTGAGCACCTTGTGTCATGGGTATGTGCACTATAAAATATGCAATATTATCATTATTACACAACACCTGTTACACAAATGTATCATGGTCCGTTTGCAAGAGTTACCGGTATATTGTTGCAGGCCCAATCTAATTCCACCTGAAACAGCAATACAGTTGCCCCCTTGGTTAAAGTGAATATTTCTGGCAACAAAAAACCTACATAAATGTACAAGACTTTCAACATGCGTATCATTAAATATACCACAAAACAGAATGATCAGCCAAACAGTACTTTTCATTTGTTTACATTTCAGGTTCAATACATTATGGAATACAAACCTCATCAGAACCATCTGTAGCGGCCTTGTTGTTACTAACTGCTGCACTTCCAGTTTTGGCTGGTGCCTGAAAAGAAACAAAAGCAAGATCATCAACATCAATGAGCTCCTCTATTTGGAAATGTGATTTGGGTTATCTCGTTCTGGTAGTACGACTCATGGTCCAGCAACAATAGCTCAACCCCCAATCCACCCAATGTATAAACAGCAAATACATGTAAAGGTGTAAATTATATTTAAAAAAACGTTTTTCTCTGTATCTATTTATGATCTATTCACTATTAAACCCCAAGAAAAATAAAACAAAAATGACAACAAAATCCCCCTACCTCCATGCCTAACCAAATAGGAAATGAAGAACAATGACTTTTTTCTTACAAACACCAATGTAGATATAACTTCCTCTTTCTTTGTACCGGTATCTGCATGCAATGATCATGTCACATGGACATTTGTTTACCTCTGTCATTACAAGAGCTTGTCCATGAGTGCAAAGTGTGAGCAGAAACTACAACTAAGGAAGACATAACTATAGACACTTTGGAACTGTGATTTTATATTAAGTGACATGGAGGATTGAGGAAGTGTTCTAGCAAAGGAGGCAGAAATAAGCTCCAGCAAATAATTAATCTTAAATAACTATTAAAAAACGATAATAACAAGTGAGCTCCAGAAATATATGCGTAACTCAAAAGGATTTTTTTTTTGTCCATTTACACCAATTCCAAACCTATTTTGCGGTATCCTACATGTACTGTACATGTCGTCTCGCATACCCTTTTCTTGGGGGTAACCCCACCAAACCTCCTCAAGATTGCTATTGAGCAAACTATTTTGATGTGGTCCGAAACGGGATGTGGTCCGAAACAGGTTTTGGGGCACTCCAAGATAGGTTTGAATTCAGTGTAAACAGAGCCTACCCGAAACCCACTGGAGACAGATTTATGAACAGCATTTAGTCTCAAGACACAGACCCTTTGCAAGTTGTAACATGTACATGTACTGTAATACAGGATCAGAACAGTGAGCCTGTAGACTGCACCCACACAAAGACCTTTACATAAGCTGTTCATGCCATTTGACACAGTTATAGACTGACAAGTTAGACAAGGCTCAGGGCTTCATAGAATTTTGTTAATCGTAATCAGGTTATTGTTGTCAACAGAGTTCCTTCTAAAGCGATCCCACTCCCCTGGGGTGTTCCCCAAGGATCCGTTCTAGGACTTTTCGCTGTACACGGTCCGCTCAGTGAGGTCATCCATGCTCATGATGGCGTCATACATATTCTGATTTTACAGCATTTGATATTGCACAAAAAAAAAACAATGTGAAGGTCTTTTTCAAGCAGCAGTAATGGGCTGGCTCTACCGGTATCTGTTTTTCTTCTGTATCATATCATGCCATCTCCAGAGAGTCAGAGACACTATACATATTACATACATGATACATGTAATACATCAGCAAGAGTACAAGGTAAAAAAAATAGGAAATCATTGCCAGTCTGTCAGATACCTGGGAATCATCAACTGAAAGAAAACAACTTTTTGACTGAAACAGTTTAGTTTAGTTTTGTTTTATTTTGTTCTGTTTAAGGTTAGAATAACAAGGCTATGATTCATACATGACAGCAAGCTTGTGCTTTTTCTTTATAAATGGAAAATACATGAAAATCAATTGTGTTTGTCCATGTACACCTGTACAATGTAGTGTCATGTCACTAGTGTGTACAATCTACATGTATGTGGATACTTGACATTAACACAAAAATAGAAGAACAAAAGCACATTTGTGTCAAAAATATTTACATGTACTCGTACTCCTTTTTGCCAATCCTTTTTTTTTTGCTAGAAAAGAGGAAGGTGTAAAGTCAAACTGCCAAATTCCAGAAAACACTTATTCACAATTTCACATAATGTACTTCTTGTGCTTTCGCATTGATGCATCCAAGCCCGTTCTGCTAGTATTATCGCAATGCCAAGAGATCAGGGCCTGCAAGGCTGCAACCCAAATGAAAATGAAATATGAAGCAAATTGGAAGGTCACCTGACACATACATGTACACCTACATGTACAGGTATCATATGATAAACTGATAAATGTACCGGTATGTGACACTGCACTCTTTTAGTGTATCAGTGTTGTAGATTGCGATGTAAAAAAAAAGAGAATCATACAGTCTCTGATTTTAATAAATTAATAAATAGATTATTTGGCTGACCCTGTTCTTCATCAGGGCAGCGTTTCATGAAACCGTCAAACAGTGTGTACATTTGTAAGTACAAGTTCACCGACATCCCATTGAAAGTTTGAAACGCGTGTTAAACTTAATACACGCATTTCAATGGGGTGTTGTTAAACTTGTTCTTATGATGGTTTCGTGAGACGCTGCCCTGATCATCAAACCAAAGTGCTGCAGAACAGGCTCTCAGATTTTCACACCAATATCTCATTTTTGGCAGAAGTCATACATGTATTTCAAGGATGATTTTTAGTGATTTATCACAGAGTTTTGTTGAAGTCAGTGACCGTGTCTGTACATGTACATTCAGAATTTTCAGATGCATTTTGATATCTTGGCAGCTCAACATTGAACATTTTAAATATTGTACAAATTGTGCTAAATTAATCATGGAGAAACTTAAGGAATGCTGGAGACACATACCCAAAATTGAATTCCAGACATTCCCCATCCCCCTTCCCAATTCAAAATTTAACATGGGGCTTAAGCAAGTAAACTTTTATCTCAGACATCCTACATGTACATCAAGCATCTTTCCAATAGAAAAAAAAAGGGGGGAAGATGAGAAAGAGGATGTGGGTATAACTTGGCCTCAGCGAAGATTGTGGCTGCGTTATCTAAGAGCTGAATCGAAGGCAAATACTTGTTTGAAAAATACGTCTTCGAAAACACTTTTTTTTCCGCTACATTCAAGACATCCGGAATTGCATTGTGTAAGACTCTTAAATACGAGTCTACATGTAGTTCCCAAACAGCCGTACAAAACTGATTGAAACACGTCTGTAAAAACCCAATTACACAAATTCATATGTAGCTATCGCCCATGGGTCACATCACACACTCTGAATTTTGATGATTGCAACATGCAATCGGACACTTTGGAGCTTGCAACACATGAAAAAATCCAGAACTAAAACTGAAAATTTCTTGAAATGTACATGATGCAGATTAGCTTTAAATAACCATGCCTTAACAGTTAACACTACCCTTAAGAAATGCACATTTTCATAGTGGGACCACTGATTGCATCGCTAAAATGAGATATTCAATGAATTTATTCATGGATATTTTTTTCAACGCTACTGCTATTCGTCTGTGATTTTGGTAGAGTCTATGTACTCTGTGTGTGATATGCTTTGATGTTATGCATGTTAAAGTGATTTTGTAGAGCAAACGATGGATCGGCTGCAAACCGCAGAATCTAATCAGTAGCCTAGGCCCTAGACTCTACACTATCTAGTATCTAGATCCACATGTACATGTACATGTACATCTAAACTCTAAGGTGGTACTGGACAGGACCAATTGGTATACACGTCCAGACTTCCGTGGCATGGCTAAGTGTCATAAAAGTTAAAACATCACAACTGAGGGTGCAGAGTTCAAAAATAAGATAAAAGGTGCTCATAAAAATACATGCTGAATTCACCCTAGATTACAGATAATGCAGAGGTAGGGATATGGGATTTGCAAAGATTTAATTTAAGGCTTTTCCTATTTTTCTTCCACTCTAAATTTGATAATTGCTGGCAGTTACATGTACCTCTGCCACTTACAGCTGCCAAAAACTGAACAAACCCAACATAAGCCTTGTCCTTGATGGTTAAATGAAAACCCTCACCAGGCCAAGTCCCCCTCATATCTCAAGTCTCATTCACATTTCATTTTCAATTCAATCCACTTTTCTCTAGTTTATTCAGACTTTCACACCCTAACATTTTTCCTCCATATGCATACTGTCTCAAGTCTCAACGTTTCATTTTCTATTTTCACAATTACTTAACTCCAATACATAGTGCAGACGACAGTCTCTAGTTGTGACAACACTGTGATTATGGAAAAATAAATTCAAAGCAAGTGGAAAGTACACGATTGAATTGATCACTGCAATGAATTGATCGACTCACTGTTGTTGTTCACGTTCAAAATAAATACACAATTCCTTATAACACACATGGGTCTATGGAACTTTGTATTGCGATAACTGTCCTCCCGTCACTGTTACGTGAATATTTCGCAAACTAAGAAGTGCAACATCTATCTATCTGACAAATAACAATAACAATATAATAAGGTACATACCTTTTCTTTCCTGGTTTTATTTGGCATTTCTGTTATGGAGAAATTTTAGCCTATTTCCCAACATGGATATGTTCGTGTTATTAAGTTTGCGCGACCTCGGAAAATAGGCAACAAGAAACGAAGGACGTGATTGGCTAACTACGATCACATGGTATATAACTCTCAAAAACTATAATAATTATACCGCGAGCAGACAGAGGTATATAGGGGCCGGGGATTGGGGCTGCACACATTATCACCTCATTTATTTGAACAAATACCAATCAGGAAAGAAATTACTTAGAAACAAAAAAGGGAATTGCTATAACAGATATGTAGATCAGTACTGGATACGTACTTTAGTACTTATGACTCGAGTCAAACGTGCAAGTACCTCTGGGAAGAAAAAGATCATTGTGGCCAAAATGAAAAATTATTTTATACACCCTTGGAGGATAATCCTTTTGCTTGCAATTTTATTTTTTAAATACTAATGCATGGCTTAAAATGGTATCTAAAGTATAAAGCTGAATTTAGCTACCAATTAGTTCACATTTCTTTCTCTGAAAAGGCTACGAAAGAGTAATATAATTATGATCTCTGAAGTGATTGCACACTTTTATATATTTAAGCACATTTAATTCTTGGATATTTTTTTTAGTTGTTTTTTTTTTTTTGTTCAATCTTGCCACCCCCCCCCCTTCCCCCTCCTATTTATCTCTCTCTCTCTCTCTCTCTCTCTCTCTCTCTCTCTCTCTTTCTCTCTCTCTCTCTCAGTAGCTCCCTCTTCCGTATAAATCAATCATCGGTTAGCATATTAGACTACAATTTCCACTTTATGAGAATTATTCATTTTTTTCTCTACCCCCCTCAATATCAGGATGAACCCAAGTCTAGTGAGGGTGCAACGTATGTGTGCCCAGAAATAGCTTTTTTTTAAAGGATTATTAGGCCTATTGTTCCTTTTTGAAGACGTAATGCCATATATTGATCAACGCCACTTTTTTTCTGGTTCTTGTGCAGAGAAGTACACGGTAGATGGCGCTATATATAATATTCAAGACGGCGAAATAAACTGAAAATATATATATTTTTTCTTCACAAGTCATGTTCGAGTTTTGAAAAACTATTTTCTTGAATTTATTTCATAATGATGCATTTTCAAAGAGTCCGACAGAATTGCTATATTACTATGTATTTCATGCGCTTTTCTTGTAAACTGAATGTAGTTCAGCTCTCGGGCTTCTATTTTTAAGTATTTTAAAAAATACATGTATTCTAAAATTCTGAAATTTTATCGAAGATTTAGAAACTGATTACTCGGTAACTGTGCTTTTCTTAAAGGATCATTGTTTGTTATTATTATTATTATTAGTAGTAGTAGTAGTATAAGTCGTAGTAGTAGTATAGTAGTAGTAGTAGTAGTAGTAGTAGTAGTAGTAGTAGTAGTAGTGGCGGTGGTAGTAGAAGTAGTAGTGGTAGTAGTAGTAGTAGTACATGTAGTAGCAGCAGTAGTCGAATAAGTTAGTAGTCATAATAGTATTATCATCATCATAATAGTTATGGTTATCATTATTTTTAAACATCAATTATTATTATCATTATCAAAAGTACTCTTACCATTTTAATAATTGCCCTAGAAAATCGATCGCCAGGCCCGGGTGCTTCAGCCACCCCAACCGCCAACGCCCCCTTCTCTCTCTCTCTCTCTCCGTCTGTCCGGCTGTCTCTCTCTCCGTCTGTCTGTCTGTCTGTCTCTCTGTCTCTCTCTCTCTCTCTCTCTCTCTCTCTCCCTCCCTCTATCCCTTCCTCCCATCACGGTCATTCTCCCCCTTTCTCTCTCGCTCTGATAATATTTCTATCGATATCTAATTTACCTCTTACCTTTGCAATGGACAACACTGTGTCCAATGCATAACTAATTATAAAGAATAAGAACCAAAAAGAAGACAAATCTGCAATAAAACCTGACGTTTATTTATTTTTGCACAAAAAGTGTTATTTAGAAGTGTTAGTACATTCAAAATTTGAAAATATGTCCAATGCCAATCGATATTGACTTTTCAAAGATCAGCATTTCAAGATAAATGTAGCTTAAATTATACGGTGGTATAAGAACACAGGTATAAGTGATAATACACAACCCTTTGTCAAAGATTGTCATTGTTAACGTTAACACAATTCCACCATGGCGTAGAGTAAATTTTACACAAGAAAAAAAGAAAGAAAATAATACTGATTTATCCAAAGACAAAGGAAGGAATTATGGCAAGTGAGAAATTCTGAGTTAGGAAGAATAAGATATAATTAATCGGACATGAAATTACAACGCTTGTGGAAGTTTTGTATTACAGGGGCATCGCTAATGTGGGAGGGGTTGGCGGTTGGGTGTCTCATACCCCTCTCCTTCTTCAACAAATTTGGATCGATTTGTAATTTTTTTTTTTTAATTATCCGACTTTTTTTTCGGTTAACTTGTAAAAAGCTGATATGATATAATCCTTCCTCGTTTGAATTGAAGCGACACCTCCAGCATCATCTAACCCATAAATATAGTCGACTGATCAAGAATTTGACTCATTACATATAAATTTACTCATTTCATCATTCATCAAAAGAAAGGGGGGGGTACTGCATCCGAACAAAGCGCCGAAACAAAAAGGACAATATGCTAAAACGTTATTTCAAACATTTCTTTTGCAATTTTTTTTTTAAAGATGATAAATTCACAAATAGAACGCAGAAAAAGTCCAACAAAATAGATCTCTCATAGTATGAGAATAATCAAAAAATTATAAAACAAAAGAAATAAGAAACGATCGCAGAGACTTCAAAAAATCGACCCAATAGCATAATATTGCCTATAGAATTGATATTCAAATAGTTATATTAAAGGTACTATGTCCCATTTGCAGGCCAAAAAACGAAAAGGTTAAATTCCAACTGCATTTGAAAGACAATACTAATTTAGAACTTCCCTCAAAACGAAAGGGCTTAAAAAATGAATGGTTTTTAGTGTGAAAATAACGACCATTAGTTGTCGAATCGACTTAAGTGATTGCAATCACCTAAGTAATAGTCTGATTTTCAGACCCTTTTACCGAATGGTCGTACGTTTTCTGCTGCACAAAGATTCAACCAGTTTAATTTTGGCCATTACAAGTAGTGGGTTATTGATGTAGAAAAATGCTCATCACGTGACCTTTTACAGCTCATTTTACGTATGTTATTACCAAAGAAAAAAAATGTCAGTCAGTCACTCAATAGAGTCTGACAGTGAAGTCTAGAAGGTAAACGGGTTTCCTTGCATAATTTTAATACTAGGACACTGCTAATGTTTAAATTTCACAGAAAAGACATACATGACATAGGCTATTCATACTTCCTGCAAAGTTCTAGAGAATTTGATGTTGACTGCAAAAGGGACATAGTATCTTTAATTGGCGCAGATTTCATAAGAAAATGCAAATGGAAATTGCCTTAAGTGGATTTTATTGACGTCTTCATATAGGATCGTGTTTAAAAAAGAATTTTCAAACGTTTACAGTAATCAGGTAATACACAATATCTTTGCCAGCATTTGAAAAAAGCACATCATACAAATCACATTATCACATGCAGCACAATCATATTAAAAAACACGACCATATAATAGCAGCTGCAATGCCACTTTAAAAGATTGCACTGACATTTAGCATAACCATGCATAGATTTGAACATTATATAAAACATAAATCAATTATTTACAAAAATAGATTAGTAAGACTGTACTTAATTTTTCTTATCTGTTATAGTCACTCCATGCAACAAGGCACTCTCAATTTGAACTTGATTTTAGTCGTAATATCACAGGGATATCCAGGAAGATTATAGGGAAATGTGGGCAGACCCGCCTGCCTATAAGACCAATTGCAATTTGTATTGTTTATTTTTCACGCCCCTTCATACGGGAGCAAGGGCGTATACTAGCTCAACATTATACTGGATACGCCACTGTCATTGTGAAACCACGAAATCGTGCCACTCATAAAATTTATCAAGTTAAATCTTTTATTTATAATGCCTCGTTGCTTGAACCTTTCAAAGCTTATTCCAAGGCTCGTGCACTTTTTTCCCCTGGTCGAAAGTCAGGTAAAATTTCGTGCTTTTCAAAAATTAAGTGATTCACACATAAATATAAAGGTGCTGTGTAGTAAATTAAACCGACCTGCAGTTATGTTTTTACAAATAATTGGGGGTGGATCCAGCATTTTCAAAGATGGGTAAATTGTCCAGACTTTGATTTTCGTCAGGAACAATATTTCGGAATACTTGCAGCGACCCTCTCCAGGCCCTCTAACAGAATCTCGTTGAAGTCCCCCCTCTCCCCCAAGAAAAAGGGGGAGAGAAAGAAAATAAATAGAGAAAAAAGAGAGAGAAAATAATAATCATAACGATAATAATAATTTTTTTTTCGGTTTGGGGTGGGAGCATTGGTCTTTTCTATCTCTATAAAAGAAGGCATCTTATTACTTTCCTTTCTTTCTCTCTTCTCTCCCTCTCTCTCTCTCTCTCTCTCTCTCTCTCTCTCTCTCTCTCTCTCTCTCTATCTACATGTATCTCTTACTAGGGGTGGTCGTTTCGCCCCCTGGATCCGCCTAAGCATTATTCAATAATTTCTTAACGATCTTCTTAGAAAAAGTTCAATGAGTATGTTACATAATTATATAGTGTGCTGCATCTTTGGATAGAAATAAAATTAATAGTACAGTTATTTCCACAGCACACGTATTTAGAGTCTGATATCAAATCTTTTGGCTTTTCCCCCGCCATAAAACTCTCGTAGCGTCGTCTGCTCACAAGGACAAGGTAAACGGGTGTACGTTTGAAAAGAGATTGCTGAAATATTGCTCTCAATTCCTTGGTCCATTTCCGAGTCCAAGATGGGTCTTGTATGTCCCAAAGGTGTACTTCTGGGATCCTGAAGAAAAAAGAAGAAGAGAACACGAATAGATTTTTTGTTTAAATTGCAGTGTGGTAAAACAAAAGCTTAATACAATAATTATTAGCATTATTATTAGCATTATTTGTTTATCAGAAACTAAAACAAACTCTCCTGATTTATACTCCACTCATCTTTCAAATATCCATAGTTATGTAAAGGAAAGTGATCATGGTAGGTTGGGTGGTTTTCACGGTCTTTGCATTTTGGTGCGTGATGACTTATTCCCATACACAACAAGAATTTTTGGTACTAATTCCGAGTCTGTTTTGTGGATTCATATTGATAAGAAGTATTTAGGATTTGCTTTTATATTAGGTGCTGTTTACCTGCCATGTGAAGGTTCTATCCATCACACTAATGAGGTTTTTGACCTCTTGGCTTGGGACCTGGTAAATTTGAAAGGCAAATATGATGTCCCGTTTTGTTTAACTGGGGACTTTAATGCAAGAACAGGTCTACTTGATGATTTTATGGTGATTGAGGATGTTATATCAGATTTGACTGGATTTGTTGCCTCTAATGACAATAATGATTGTCAGAGTTACCTTAAAGAAAATGGTATAGATACTAAACGATATAATAAAGATGAATGTGTGAATAATAATGGAAGACAAATTTTAGAAATTTGTCAGAGCTTTGATCTGAAGATTGTAAATGGAAGGATTGGTGGTGACGAAGGGGTGGGCAATTATACTTGTTACAATAAGAATGGGGGAAAGAGTGTAGTTGACTATGTGATTGCTTCAGCTAGTTTTTTCCAGCATATCTTAAATTTTGAGATCGATGTATTTGATAAATGCATGTCAGATGTACACTGTCCAATCATTTTAACATTGTGTAATGATATTTCTTTTGATGAACCAAGTGAAGCCTCAAGGTTAGATAAAGATTTATTTATATCCCCTAAGCAAGAAACGTATATGGCCTTTAAATGGTCTGCTGAAAAGTTGCTAGCTTTAAATCAAATCTAGATAATTACGTAGATAAAATAAAAAGTGAGCTAAGTACAATTGAAAGGTCAACGTCACAGTTGAATGTAGATGGTTTTTGTACACTTCTTTGTGATTCTTTTGTAAATGCTGCCCTAGAAGTTGGGGTCTGTGAGAAGAAAGTTCGAAGAAAATCTCAGGCAAAAATTGGTGTACAAGTAAATAAACCATGGTTCGATAATGAATGTAAACAGGCAAGGGATTCGTATTTTAATCTCAAGAATAAATTGAAGCGTAAAAAGAAGGGTGAGCCATCTGATAAAATAGAAGAAATTAATGGCGAAATTTGTAAAGCAGCGAGGGAATACAAACGGTTGCTTCGTAGAAAAATGAATTTATACAGCAAATCTCTAAATGATAATCTCAGATCAACAAAAAAGACAAATCCACAGGAGTATTGGAAAATTTTGAGTGGTAACTCTGGAAAGCAAAACAATAATAAGGTCTCACTAAATGATTTTGTACGTCACTTTCGTAATTTGAATGTTGCTCAAGATGACACAGGTGCACTACACCAAACTGAACTGGTGTCAGACTTGGACATAAATGACGAATTGAATGCTCCTGTCACTATTGATGAAGTTATCTCGATGATTAAGAAATTGAAAAACAATAAGGCATGCGGTATTGATCAAATTAGAAATGAATTTTTGAAAAACGTAACCGGTAAAGTTCTGGAAGTGATAACAATTGTTTTTAATATAGTTCTAGAAAGTGGAATAGTGCCTCATGACTGGTGTGTTGGATTGATTGTTCCAATATTCAAAAACAAAGGGTCGGACAAAGATCCAGACAACTATCGTGGTATTACCCTTTTAAGCTGTTTAGGAAAGTTGTTCACTTCAATATTGAATCATAGAATTACTTTATATTTTGAAAATGAATCTGTACTTGGAGAAGAACAGGCAGGTTTTCGTGAAGGTTATTCCACAATGGATCATGCATTTGTGTTGAAATCTTTACTGGATATTTATTTGTCAAAGGGAAGGAGGATTTATTGTGCCTTTGTGGATTTTAGAAAAGCCTTTGATACGATAGATCGAGCATCCCTTTGGTATAAATTATTATTGTCAGGAGTAAAAGGCAAGGTATTTAAAGCCATTAAAAATATGTATGCCTCTGCTAAGTCGTGTGTTACGACATGTGGTCAAACCTCTGAAACATTTGCTTGTGATATTGGGGTAAGGCAGGGTGATAATTTATCCCCCTTACTTTTGCAATTTATCTTAATGATTTTGTTGGATTTATCCGAACCAAATTTAAAGGTTTACGGTATTTATATGATGAGGTGTGTTCTGATGTTCTTGATGAAATTTCTGATGAAGACTTATTCATTAATTTACATTCATTGCTATATGCAGATGATACTATTATCTTGGCTGAAAATCCAGAGGAACTCCAAATGGCTTTAGATGCTCTGTCTAACTACTGTGAGAAATGGAAATTGCGTGTGAATAATGAAAAACAAAGATAATGATATTTTCTAGAGGGAAGGTACGCAAGTACCCAGTTTTTAAGTATGGGAACGATATTATCAATGTGGTGCATGACTTTGTGTATCTTGGGGTTAAATTTAATTACAATGGTAATTTTAAAAGGCAATATCAAAACAGGTGATTCAGGCAAGAAAAGCCTCATTTGCAATGACCTTAAAGGTGCAAAGATTAAGATTATCATTGGATATTCAGTGTGAGTTATTTGATCAGTTAATCCTCCCGATACTTTTATATGGCTGTGAGGTGTGGGGTTTTGAGGATTTAAGTCAGATTGAAATTTTTCATCGCAAATTCTTAAGGGCCATACTGAATGTCAATAAATTTACACCTGACTGTATGATTTATGGTGAGTCAGGCCGTACCAAAATTGATGTTCAGGTTAAATGTAGAATGGTAGGTTTTTGGCTAAAAGTAGTTAAAGGAAGTCATTGTAAATATTCTTTAGATTCTATAATCTTTTAAAATTACTCATGGAAAGAGGTACCCAGTCCCAAATATCTAAATGGTTGTCATGTGTAGAAAATACATTAAATAATGCTGGGCTAGGAAATGTGTGGCAAAGGCAAGGGGATGGATTCAGTAATACGTGGATACTTCATGCTCTTAAGCTCAGGTTGACTGACATGTCAAAGCAAGAAATATTGTCAAATGTTTGGTCAAATCGCATTTGTGTTAACTACCGAATTATCAAGAACGAAATCTTATTTGAAAAGTATTTGTTAAAGTTGAATAGAAGATGTGCAATCACTTTGTGTCGATTCCGATGCAGGTCACACTGCTTGCCAATTAATAATGGAAGGTTTGAAAGTAATCCAGAAGAGAGTAAAATTGAATGTCCTTGTTGTAATTTAAAGGTTTTTGGAGATGAGTTTCACTATATTTTTGTCTGCCCTTTTTTCAGGAAAGAAAGGCAGTTATACTTAGATCGACAGTTTGTTGTGAGTAACCCTAGCACATTTCACATGGAAAAATTGTTTAATAGATCTAGTGTTAAACAATTAAGAAAACTCGTAAGATTCATAACAGTAATAACACAATTCTTTTCGTTGGATCCTAAGGCTGAAAGGCATAGTCTTATTTTTGTTAATAGAAGTGTAGTTACTCGTAGTGGTAGACAAACCAAACCACGTGATATTTTAGACTTATAACTTAAAACTGTATAGTGTATGCTTAGTCTTTAGTTCATGTTTATTGTGTTTTAGAAATATCCAAATGTATATATCATGTCTATGTATTTTATTATCATATCTTTCTTTGTTTTATTTATCTTTCTGTATTGTATTGTAAATATGTTGTGCTCTCATACCCCTGAAGGGGGTCGATAGAGTCAAATAAAATCTTATCTAATCTTATCTAATCTTATCTAATAATAATTGAATGACATGTCATGTTGGTTGTGTATAGGCCTATAGCGCTTTAAGGAATAAAGCGATTAACAAAATAAATGTAGTCGGCCTAACCATCGATGTGGCAGGGTCCAATTTGTGAGAAAATATTTAGCGGCGACTCAGCCAGCCAGCAAATAAGCGGGGAGGGGTAGAGTAATTTTTTTTCTTTTTTGCCACCGGAAATGTAAAAATCGCGCCGACCGATATTTCGCTCAGTTGGGGGGTAGTGAACACTAACAAAATAAAAAATTAAAAATTGCCCCGGAATTGGCCAGGGGCCGAGCCCTTCGCCCCCCGTGGATCCGCGCCTGGATGTGGTACATGTGATTTTAACTGATATCAATTTTTCTTTTTGAATAACACAGAAGGTGTTTTTTACTCCAATCAGAATCTAAAGGCTTGCTTCAAAATGTGATAATCTGGTAATAATAGACCGTACTAATTATAGCATATTAAGCAAATTTGTATTTTACACAAAGTGGCATAGGGGCACCATAAACTAAACGTGTATTCTCTCATTAAATGGTTCTTACTTGAGATGGGTTTCTTTTCTTCCAACCAGAATTTGAAGCCTTGTTTAGCGTGCTGGTTGTAGTAGTTCTCCCTCCATGACCGTCTGTTCTGTGGGCTCATCTGATACGATGCGTAGGTGATGTATGGAGAGCTACCGTCCACTGCTGGGTTCTGACTCCGGGATACTGTATGAAGGGGGGATGGGGATAAGATATGAGAATGCGGAAGACTGGTTCACCCTCTTGGCTCTCCATCTTGAGGTTGAGGGTTCTATTTTCATCCCAATACTTATACAGTATTATATCTTACAATAGTAATTCTACAATTGTGTTTTTTTTTCGTAACTCAAGAATGACAGGTGGACTGGTTTAATTAGGGCCTTTGATGAATACTTTTAGAATTGAGCTTCAATGATTATGTCACATTCTCAAAAAAAATAAATCGGGACAAATCAATTTTTCTCATACTTAAAAAATACAAAACTTGGTAAGGTTATGAATAATCTAGTTGTTCACATGAGGAATTCTGAAGGGATACATTTGAGTTGGCTACCCCCTCCCCCACCACCCATGAACAGGGCAGTGCCATTGTTAATCCATGTCCGGGGTATTATTCGGGATTAATGCCTAACCAAAGGGCACTTGACACTTTTCTCCCAGTGATCCATCACGCCTCCTTAATGGAAAGAGCGAATATTTGGGTGAAGATGAGGGTTGATAACGCTTACCATAGGCGGTTAACCCTTCTCCTACTTCTCCCTTCCACGGGGTCCTGAGAGGTACCGGTTTGACGTAGGATTCCTGACGGGGTGCCGCCCCATACTTGATGATCCCAGAACCGTGCCCAGAATGAAGCGGTGGTAACTGGAAAAATTAATGAGAAAAGAAAGAGCACAAAATAAATGACGTCTGTATGAGCTTTAATTATCGAAAAATATTCACAGAAATAAAGGACAAGGGGAATAAGACTGAGAGGGTTGGGGAGGGGGAGAAAGAGATATGGCGAGGGGAAGATACTCGACAGGGGAGGGGGTGGTCATTATACTATGGTGGAGAGGAAAAGGGAGGAGGGAAAGACGGAATCGAGAGAGTGAAAGTTACAGACAGATACAGAGAGGAAGAGAGGAAGAGAGAGAGAGGGGGAGAGAGAGAGCGAGAGAGAGAGCGAGAGAGAGAGAGAAAGAGAGAGAGAGAGAGAGAGAGAGGGGGAGAAACTATACTTGTGACGACACGATTCTCGACTGCCTTTGTTGTCAAGAAGTCACATTCAGTATGATGAGACAACATTAAGTGTAGACTAATGGGAGGGTAAAGCAGATTTATCATTATAGCCTTAACAGATGAAGGTTTCTGAATTAACCTTTTGTTTTTAAACCAAACCATGGCCTTGACCAACGCACTCATTGTTTGATTTTCTCTTACCGTTCTCAGTTGTTTTGCGTAGTTTGCTTGTGGAATATTGACGGACCTGATCTCTACACCCTCTGCGATCCAACGTGGAATGCTGCCATACGCCATTCTGTCAAAAAATAAATGTGAAAATTATATGTTGAATTTAGATGGATGATATACTTATATAATCCAGCTTTCAAGAGCATAAGTATACAAAAAAGGATCGGAAATCTTTCCCATGCACCTGACATAGCAACAAGTAGTTCAACAGTAAATATATTGATAGTGATGTTTTTATACATAACATATTAACTGAAGAGTTCGTCATCACGGGTTCTAGACAGAGACAACAATTGGATTAGCCCTACAATAATATTATCGTGAGTAAATAACACGGATGATATATTTATTGATGCATTTAAAATCAAATCAGCCGTCGAAATTATTGGGTGCAGACAGTGAATTCCTGCATGGATGATATAAAATAAAACACTACCAACGACAAAACAAATATGTCCCAGACCTGCCTCCTCCTCCCCTCATCGTGAGGTTTCTCGTCAAATTAGAAATTGCTTGGTAATCAATGATAGCTCTATGACATGAACAAACAAAATTGGCGGCATCAAGTCTCCTTCTTGAAATGACATGAAGAACCTTGTCAATACTGAACTTCATTGTGCTAACTGATGATAGAGATAAGGACATACTTAATATCTGAGAGTAAAGGGTGATGTAGCTAATAAAACCCAATCATGGATACGACAGGCGCGTAGCCAGTGGGCGATGGGGCGGTCGCCCCCAAAAAAAAAAAAAAAAAAAAACGCCGGCCAAAAAGAGAGACAGAGAGAAGAGAAAAAAGAAAAAGGACGTAGGAAGAAAAAGGAGCAGACAAAAAAAAAAACATTTTTGAAAATTCAGACAAGGATTAAGAGTCGAGAACGGTACAACAAATCGTCTTCTTTCTCTAATAATTTAATGAAACGTCAAAGCTTCCGCGCTTCGCGCGGGAGGGGGAAACTGAATTCAGACAATGATTAAGAGTCGAGAACGGTACAACGAATCGTCTTCTTTCTCTAATAATTTAATGAAACGCCAAAGCTTCCGAGCTTCGCGCGGGAGGGGGGAAACTCCCCCTCCCTGCACCCACCCCTGAACTCAACTCAATTCAACGTAAACTGTTCGCATGATAATGATTACATGCTGTAATTATATTAGAGAAAGATCACTTTTTTTTAGTGTGTGTGTGTGTGCGTTGTTGTTGCAAATGTTAAGTTAATTCCCTTCCACCATCATTGACAGATAGCCGGGGGAGAAGGGCAAAAAGAATCTCCCAGCGATAATGGCTTTCAGTTAAGAACCATATCACTAGCTTATTATTTTTTAATATTTGTGTTGTTATTGTAGTTGTTTTGCTGTTTTTGTCGTCGTCGTCATTGTTGTTGCTTATTTTGATTGGACTGACCCCCGGCTTGGAAAAAAACTAAATCCGCCGATGCATAAACATTCGCCTTGAAGTAGATTGTTTCTATTCCAAAGCTTTAATCAACAAAATTAGAGTAGTGCTATCGTGCTCATTGGAAGCGATCAAATTAATTTTGCACCACGCATTATGCATTATCTCTGTCAATGCCGTCACGGTACAGTCATACCATGTTCATATTGTTGATTGCTCGCTGTATCGTCCATGAAATATTAATTTTAAAGATTCATGTGTAGTCCAGGGCAACATCTCATATTGCTATTTTGGCATCGGTGACAGAGAAAAAAACTAATAATAATAAAATGGATAGTAATGATAATTCACCCTCATTCTAGTGTATCAAAATGTCCAAGATTCTAAAAGTATTTTCATTTTCATTTTATCGGACTATACTAAACGCAAAGAAAGTTGATTGGAGACGCCATGAAATACAGGCTGACAAACTAATTACAATCAAATTTACGAAACTTCATGAAAACTAAAAACTGAATTTCTCAAAGCGACGACTGTCCGCGAGTCTACGAATATCAACAAAACATCTTTAGTGTTCACGGTATAGATTCTTTAGACTCTCTCATACCTTTACGGACTAACAACATATCGCGTCTGAATAAGAAGTAGACTTATCCGCCACTGACCACCATTCTTCTCATTATTATCAAACTGTCCGCCTTTCAAAGGAATCTATAGACATAAATTCTTAGCATGCCCCACTGAATCTGTATTATGTTTAAGTGTTCAGGCCGGAAAATATACAAAGGAGAGGGGAAATCGATGGATGGGTATTGTTAGCGACAGCGAGAAGGGAGCCGGGGTAAAATGGGGTACATTTTGCAAGTGGATTTTATTATGGAGAAAAGCATTTTTACTTATCTTAAAAGCTAGAACACGATAACGTAATTGTATGTCTCAAGTTGGTTGGATACCTGCTAACTGTCCTTTGCCCCATTAAAATAGCAAAAACCATATCCATCAGAAAAGATAGCATTAAGACGGCTAAGCATTTTGTGGGATAAATACACAAATAAATGTATATTTAATTCAACCATTTTCGTTGTAAATTTCGTTGGTGTATTTGAGATTGTCATGTTTCGCCATTCCAAAAGCATCTTTCATAAGAAATGACAAAGGATCAAAACGGAATTAAATAAGTATGACAATGTCGTCCTTGCAAAATATTTTTAAATGCAAAGTTATAAATTCAGTCGTTTATAAGCAGATGGAATTCTTTAACTATTTACGCTTTGGCTTTAATTAAAGGGCGTTGACTTTTTCCACGCCATTTACTGGTTGTTTATTAAACCTTTGATTTCATCGGTATCACGAATCTTACCATGAGATGAGTACCTATCAATCCTCTTCTAAGAGACCAAATTCGTGTCACATATGAACAGGATGGTAAAAAAGTATACGTACATTATATTCATGAACGCATACCTTCTATCCAGTTCGCTTATTTAAATTTTGCACACTTTGATATCTCGCAACTCAATGTTGGTTCACATATTTTTAGAAGTCCAATTTCTAGTTTTGAACCACATTATCCTGTTTTTCTCACAGGCATCTCGTTTCGAGTGACATTTTCTTTACTGTTGTGAGGCAGGATTGGGGATAGGTCAGCTTTGCGCCTATGCACTTTTGAGGTGAATAAGGACGACACGTTTTTGTGTTATATACGTCATACTAGTATAAACGATCATAAGTAAAGATGGAATCATTTATTTTGAAAATATTATACCTCAGCGATATACTTTGTGATGGAGTAAATACATTTGAGATTAGAATATATCTATTGATGGACAGTTGCCAAAATTGATTATTAAGTATCGATTTATCAATAGTTCTCTATCCAACGCTATATGCACCCACAATACGGGCGAATATCTCCCGATAAAATGCACGGTATCGAAATCGTAAAATATTAACAATTTTATATTATCTTTGATTAATATCGGCGCTGTTTTGAAATTATACTCATTTAGCTTGATGTTTTACCTGACTTTACCTGCATATACTCTTTTAGAAGTGCTATCGAACACTTTCTATCTCAAAAAATATACCGTGGTTTAATATTATGTTGTATTACAAAAAAAAGGCGAAAATCTACTCGAGAAGTGTGTGATGTGGGAAAGAGGGGAGACGAGATTATCATAGAACATAATCACTTGTTAATTACTCTATTAGGATAAAAGGGAAACAAACATCGGATTAATTAAAAAGCCTTTTCATTTGTTGACGTTCTCATTATTTTACTATATTTTTTTGCTTTTCAAAATGTCATTCTGAACGACTACATTTTTATTTTAGTATCCACGTAATCATTTCAGTAAAAAAGAAATGAAAGTAAAACTGGTCAGCTAGTTTTTCTTATTTCTATATTTTCTTATAATCTCCCCTCCCCCTCTCTCCCTCTCTCTCTCTCTCTCTTTCCCTCTCTCCCTCTCTCTCTCCTCACCCCCCTCTCTCTCTCTCTCTCTCTCTATCTATCTCTCCAGATATTTTCACGCTTTCTCATTTCTATCTCTCATCCTCTTCCCTTTGCATCTGCCCAGATACGTGTAATGTCTGATTAAATGCTCGTTTACGATAGACGATAGAAACTGTTTAGATAAGAAGCGGGGTACCTAACTGATGGACCTTTATGGCATGGGCAAACATTGCTACACAGATTAAATTCGACTTATCAGGACAAAATTGTCCATCACTATCTGACCTGTCATGGATTACTCTATTTGCTCTTTACCAAAGGTTGCTATTGAGACCCAGTTGCATTGGTCAGTATACTAACTTAGACATTGGCAGCTTCTCTTTGATTTTCAGATTTGCCGAAATTAAAAATTTATGTTAGCTTCCAATGATCTTTCTGAGTTTGCAATACACAGCGGCAAAACTGCAGAGCAGATTTGAAGAACCTCGTGTCAAATTTATTCACATTTCGTCTTGCAAGTTTATAAAGATCAGTGGGTTTAAAAAAAAACATACTGGATATTGAATTCATACCGGGGAAACTTGCCTCCAAAACGTTTGCTGTCTATAGTTGTACCTTATATACCACAAGTCTTTGAGTTATGGTTGTAAAATTGTTATATTTTAAGTATATAATTTTCCTGTTTATAATAATGTCTTCACTGGGCAAACGGAATTTCTTGAACCAAATCTTTATAGATAATTTGATTTGATTTTCTGTAACTTCAATGTGAACAAAGTAGAAATCCACGAATACAATATTACAATCTTATTATACTTGATATTTAACACACACATACAAACAAAATCTATCAAGGACCAAATGAGAAGGTCAGTTCTGTAAAGGCTTATCAATTATCAGAAGATGTTTGATATGGATTTAATGAAAATTCCTCTGTTTTGTAACATTATTATGGTAATTATGTACTTGATGTCAGGACTATTTCACAACATGACTTTCGTATATTTTAAATAAATTACTACGTAAAGCGATTACAAACTTTTTGTATCAAGCGCCATAGAAATGTAATATATTATAATATTAACATTACAAAAGGGATCTATAACGATTGTTAATATAATTATTCATTTTCAATGTATAATTATTGACACTTACCTTTCGTCTAGAGTCAGAGGGTTGGTATTCTGAAGTTTCACTCGCGGTATTGCCATTCCAGTCGTCATCTTGGCAAACTTTTCCTACCACGCTAAAACTCGAAAAATCGAAAAAGGTCAGATTATCTCTGCAAACACTCAAAATAAATAAAATTGTCGAATTTGAGAGCAAGTTTACAGATCACAAAACCAGCCGGTAATTGATTTGATTTTGATCAAATTCTGGACTGTATGGCTTTCAACGTGAGCGAGTCCCACTTGCGATTCTGCTCTAGTGGGGGTAGATAAGCGACATCAGCTGCGTGGGGGAGATGAACGGCACGGCATGGGTAATTGTTCGGGGTGAATAGGGCACAGAGACCGGGAGAGGGGCGCACGGCGAACCATTCGCAGACGGCTTCATCCGTTACTAAGCGACGACCAGATTAGACTCATGGATACAGTCGTTCGGATAGAAGCTCGAGGTTGAGAAAGATAAAAACGTGTTTGGGATGAATATGGAGGACAAACATTGTTCTGCGATATCGACCAATACTTCATGGATGTAGTGAGGATTTTAAGAGAAAGAACATCGAGTAATCATTGATCTTTACTCTGAAGAATGTTATCCAGAAAGGACAACGAAATCACAAAGAACCCGACTATGTATCATAAGAATGAAATCTTAATCGAAATGAGATTATTTAGTCGCTAGAAATATTTCCAAGATTTTTGCTTGCAAAATATAAAGACTTATAAAAAAAAATTATGAAGGCGTATAATCAAATTGTATAATTTGCGGATATAGATCAACGAAACACTCTTCCTAGGTTTCGGGATTCAGTTCAAATCAATATCGCATTCATTAAAAAAAAAAAAACATCAAGGATATCACTTCACACAAACAAAGTCATATGAATCTCAGGTGGGTATAGGTTGATAGTGTGTGTAACCTTCTCTATGTGTATATAGGAATCTTTATTGACAATAGTGACATACAGTTATATATACATTAGTTACATCAAATTCGATATAATTATAAAAATTACGACGACGAATTGCACAATAATCAATATTAAAGTGTTTTTATACTTTGGGAATGCTCATTAGGATACACCTGATGTGTATCTGAAGTGTCAACTCAATGTGAGTTAAATATAACATATTACACTGTACATGATTTTATATGCAGTTATGATGGAGGATTTAAGGGGGTCGTTTCTTTTAAAACCGCACTAAAATTAATGCCGATAGAAACTCAATATGAGTCGAAATGTAATGCACGTTATGGTGGGCACGGTAATTCGACCCCCTCCTTTATCAACGTCAACGATACAGCCACGCGACTTTGTTACGTGGCATACGTTTAATTTTATTTAAGTGTCACTCATAAGTTCTTTTCGTAGTTCATAAGTTTATTAGTTATTTTCCACAACAATAACAATTCAATAATTGTACAAATTGATTACAAAAATGCTATAAGGCGAACATTTGTGACAAATCAAATTACAAAAAACCACACATACTGGTGTTTAGGTAGGCGTACCTGTGTGGAAGTATGACCATACTTGAGTGACATTAGTCTCTTATATCCAAATAATAAAGCAAGTATGAATATACAGTCAAACCTGCTTTAGTGACCACCTGTCTACAAAGACTAATTTTTTGTTTCCCTTGATAATGGTTTCTCATTGAAACATGTACTAAAGGAACCTGTCTACAAAGACCACCTGTCTACAAAGACCACTTTTTGTGTTTCCCTTGGGCGGTCGCTATAGACAGGTTTGACTGTCCCACCGATTTTGGATTAAATGTGTTGAACAACACGAACGGTGAGGACGGTATACCCTTCAAGCCTTTTTAATTTTGTGTATGTTCCAATAGTCTCCTCTTAATATTGTATAATATATTACACATCAATTATTTTCCACTTAAAGGTACTATGTCCCATTTGCAGGCCCAAAAAATGAAAAGGTTAAATTCCAACGGCATTTGAAAGACAATACTAATTTAGAACTTCCCTAAAAAAGGGGCTTGAAAATGTCTTTAAGTGGGAAAATAACGACTATTAGTTGTCGAATCGACTTAGGAGCTATAGAGCCAGTAAGTAATAGTCTGATTTTTCAGACCATTGTACCGAATGGTCGTACGTTTTATGCTGCGCAAAGATTCAATCAGTTTAATTTTGGCCATTACAAGAAGTGGGTTATTGATGTAGACAAATGCTCATGTACCCTTTACAGCTCATTTTATGTATGTTATTACCAAAGATGAAAAAAGCCAGTCAGTCACTCAATAGTGTCTGACAGTGAAGTCTAGCAAGTAAACGGGTTTCCTTGCATAATTTGAATATTAGGACACTGCTAACGTTTAAATTTCACAGATAGGACATACATGACATATTCATAATTCCTGCAAAGTTCTACAGAATTTGATGTTGGCTGCAAAAGGGACATAGTATCTTTAACACGATCGTAAAGCTTTCAAGAAATCATGTTCGAATTACGTAATATGCCGTTATCACGCACTATGCTATTGAGATTAGGTTGATGACCATAATTATGTTCATTGTTTTCGATACAGTTCACCGCTTTGGATTGAACTGTGTACTAAAAACCAGTAAGCAATGAAACACCGGGGTGGCAGGGTATGATATGTCCACTTGACCATCGGAAACCGCAGGACTATACAAAGAGCATGTTATGACAGTAGCTGACTGTGGTAGGGGCAGCACCAGAGTATTTTGTTAGGGGTGAGAGCAAAGACTTGCGAGAAATCACCCTGAGGTGAATATTTTTCAAAGCCTTGAGTGTCCATCATCCAATGAAATGTGCGAACATAAGCCTATAATGACATAGTTAGTAATCCTAGCATGATTTATATGGGATATTGCAATCGCACTTGAGTTGATTTCTAAAACTCTTTACGATCGTTTTGGCGATATTCTTTTGGGAATATGCTGGGCAATTCGTAGGGGCAATCGCCCGCCCCACCCCCACACCACTCTGACGCCGCTCTTGGCTGTTTGGCATACGATTAGAAATCATTCATCACATTCATGATACTGTGCAAATGCATTTTCTTAATAAGCTGCTACGGTGTTGCTTATTCAGCCGAAGATAACATCATTAAGGGGCAGTGGAATCCCCATGTCCCCGAATACTTGACGGATACCAGACAATAGAAGGCGCATGTCGTCAGGGAAAAGATGGCCGATGTTTCCAATACGAAAACATTTTGCTTTCGTCACTTTACCAGGGTAGATGACCAAACCTGCGGGAATGATAGATATGGAGATTAAAAATTAATTAAAGATTGATAGAGGTTGATAAAATTATATTTAATTAAAAGATGATTTTCATCCTATGGTAATGCTTACAATAACATTGATAATCTCCAACATCAGACGTACGCCCTCTCGATCCAACCCCTCCCCCGATTATAAGCACAGGATTCGATCCGCCCAAATATTTAGTGTCTTTATTTCCTTTAATCAGCACAATAATTTAAATTAAAATTTTATATCAGGAGAAATAGATAGATAGGTAGATGGATGGATAGATGACATACAGATAGATAGATAGATAGATAGATAGATAGATAGATAGATAGATAAAGAGAGAGAGAGAGAGAGAGAGGGGGGGGCGGAGAAGGAGAGGAAGGAAGAAGGAGAGAGGGGACAAGGGAAGAAAAAGGGGGAAGAGGGAGATATGGATAAAATCATCTTGATGAAGACAGTGATAACAAAATAGCTCATTCAGAAAGACAACAAAGCACAAAGTAAGAGAGGAAAGAAGAGTTGAGACTATTTAGATACTTACCCAATTTGCTCAGCCGCTGGTACATCTGGGTAAAATCAAAGTTGGGATGGTCCGGGTAGTAGAAGGATGTGATGATGTAACCCTCGTGAGTATCATCCAAAAACTCTCGAAAACCAAACCCCTTCATCCCTTCCCGTAATATCCGACGATTCTCCTTGTATCTGGGAGGAAGAGAGGGAGAGGGAGAGAGAGAGAGAGAGAGAGAGAGAGAGAGAGAGACGGAGGGAGGGGAGAAAGGGTGGGTGTGTTAAACAAAAATAGAGGTCAATATACAAATTCCGAGGTTACCATGGCAACGAAAGTGTTATGTGCTATCTACGGCAGGTATGTATCAAGACGGGCTACTTCAAAAGAAAGAAAGACAAGCAGGGGTGTGATTAATAATCAAAATAAGTTGGACAAGTCGTGAATTGAATTAAAAAAAGCAAAAAGATCAGAACATCAACCGTCAAAACATTGCTGGCAAAAGTAGAAAGCAACAGCTCCGATTTCTTGGACACTGCCTCCGAGACCCGAGTGATGTTAAAACAAAATGGTTTGACTTCGAAAGTGGGAAGGAAAGACGACCGGAGAATGACATCAGTTCACTTTAACATCTGATATAGAAATGGCGGAATGGAGAGCGGTATCAACATTGGCAATGACCAGAACTGATCAGTAAAATGCAGAACGTGGATGATTGACACACGGGTCGCACATGCTACAAGATAAGTGGCTCATGAAGGAGGACGACTGGATAAAGATGATGACTGTTAAAGGTACTATGTCCCATTTGCAGGCCCCAAAAATGAAAAGGTTAAATTCCAACAGCATTTGAAAGACAATACTAATTTAGAACTTCCCTAAAATAAAGGGTGCTTGAAAATGTCTTTAAGTGGGAAAATAACGACTATTAGTTGTCGAATCGACTTAGGAGCTATAGAGCCAGTAAGTAATAGTCTGATTTTTCAGACCATTGTACCGAATGGTCGTACGTTTTATGCTGCGCAAAGATTCAATCAGTTTAATTTTGGCCATTACAAGAAGTGGGTTATTGATGTAGACAAATGCTCATGTACCCTTTACAGCTCATTTTATGTATGTTATTACCAAAGATGAAAAAGCCAGTCAGTCACTCAATAGTGTCTGACAGTGAAGTCTAGCAAGTAAACGGGTTTCCTTGCATAATTAGAATATTAGGACACTGCTAACGTTTAAATTTCAAAGATAGGACATACATGACATATTCATAATTCCTGCAAAGTTCTCACAGAATTTGATGTTGGCTGCAAAAGGGACATAGTATCTTTAAGAAAGGATTAACATATCGATTTATTTTTATAACTAAAGATATAATCACTAGGGGGTGGATTAAGAAACAATGAATAATGATTAGGATATCTTTATTTTAAAATATATCATTAAAGTGATTGAAAGACAAAGGGGAAGGGTAAGATAATTAACGCTATAAAAAGTTTTCATCTTGGTAAGAGTCAAATACGCCAATTGTGCAAACGAAGAGAATTTATCATACAATGAGCTGTGAACCAACAGAATTCAGATAGAAGAATGGAGGATTTAAAGGGAAATGATAAATAGGAAGAAAACTTCGAGAAAGGAGAAAAATTGTGAAGATATATTAGTACCTTTTCGCTCTTGCCACAACCCCTCCTTCGGCGTCAAGTTCTTTGAGAGCCTGGTGGAAGGCCAGGATGGTATGGGTGGGAGGGGTGAATCGAAACTGGCTGTTCTTTTCCAATCCTTGCCATTGGTCATAGAGGTCCAGACTGAGACTTCTTGAGTTACCTGTGATCGGGGAGAAAAGGGTGTGGCCAGTAATAATTATTATGGTGGTAAACTACGCACCAATAAAGCACATACAAGTGCAGGTGAGCAATGCTTGTAAAGCCATTAAGTTGGTTTAGAACCTCGGACCTCTCCATTTGAAGTCCACAACTTCCACAGACGGAAAAAAATGAAATGATTTTAATGTGAAACTCACGATATATCACCGAAAACTGCAATGGCATGCAGCGAACACAAGAATGACAGGATGTTATTTTTTTTTTACTAATCTACTTGTTAAACACGAAACAAAAATGGGAGGGGAAAAATATTTTCCCCATAGGTGGAGCAAAGGGGTGAAACGGCGCAGATCCCTCAAGAACTGAGTAATAAAAATAGACAAATAAAGAGAAAAGAGAGTAGAAATCATGTCTGGATTTTGTCTCACCCCCGCCTCCTCCAAGCAAGTCAGTGAAGCCAGGCGGGATCCTGAGATCATTTTCATGAGGACACCCCCCACCACACACACACTTCACACTTGCCTTCAACACAGATTACAAAATCATGTTTTTGTAGCCTTATAATCATCATTACCTTGGCACTTCTTCAGTGTCTCGATTTTGGCGATGGTGTACCCGAAGCCAGGGACGCCCTCTAGACACTTGTTGGCAGAACTTATCAAGAAGTCAATACCAGAAGCTTCAAACTCGATTGGTATTGCTCCAAAGCTACTCATTGCATCAACGATGTAGGCTGCATCTTTAGTATGGGAGCGATGGAAGACATTGGAAAGAAAATCATGAAAATAAGTTTTGAGTAAATCAAAATGGTTCATGTCTATTGCATTAAATAAATAAAATATCATTAATAGAAAAGAATATCGATATGCACGAAATGCCGAAACGAAATGTGAATATCAGTTAACTAACGGAAAAGTGACGATAATTGAAATGTTAAGTTTGTACATGAGCGCACGGGCAAGCGACGTAATCCCAACGCCGGCCCCCAACCCATGCCCCCAAAAAAATTATATCTCTCTTTTAACAAATCTCTCATTATTATAATAATTATTATTTTTCCCATACGCCGATGGTTAACTATGAATATTGTCACTGATTTTGTTATTGATCTCCATTGATCTTCTGAAACTATTTTATATTAAACATACAGAGTTCTTGAAACGTACTTCAAGTCCTAAATTGAATCTAGCCATAGGTATGTTATCATTCAAGAACGCATCGTAATGAGTGAATACGTTCGTTTGAAGATTTTCATACTTGGACAACACTGTTTGACGAGATTTCCAACAGCACCAACGGGGTTGATCACACCAGAAGTTGTTTCACTGTGAACGATTCCAACATTCGTCCATCCTCTATCGTCCTTCAGCCTCTCCTTTACCCGCAAGGGATCCACTTTCTGGTCTTCGGGAAAAGTCATCACTTCCAAGCTGGTCTCGGGAATCCCGAGAAGGCTGACGGCCTTGGCCATGCGCAGGCCATATGCGCCATTAACCAGAAGTAAAACCTTGCGGTTGTAAAAAAAAATTAACAATAATGATGAATATAACAATAACAACAATAGCAACAACAACAACAATAATAAAAATAATAATAACAAGAATAATGATACAAACTATTATTATAATAATAATAGATAGACAATGAAAATGCCCCTCATCTTATTTTAGGGGTGGTATTTTGTTTCTACAGGGGCTAAAAGGGAGTGGGGGTAACACCCAGTTCCAAAATTTCTGCCGCCAAATTTGAATTGGTTGACGATATCTTAAAAATACAGTCCGTACATTCGGCAGTTTTGTCTTGTAATATTTGAGGACCCTATCGGTATTTTTCAAGGAAGGGGATGGACTAGCTGCTCATTTTGCATCGCGGTGTCTGCATATTATTTTTAGTCAGTTTGGTCTGAAGACCCATAATTATTTCCTATACAAACCTTCTAAATTTTATGTTTTATAAACGGTTAATATTTTTAATAGACTGCCGGCAAATAAGTTTTAATACTATTTTACCACGTTTGAGAAAAGAACCAAATTGATACATCTCTTTACATAAATAATAAAGGGTGGATATGCCCATCAGTTTGTAAAACTTACTCGAGGGTTTTCCCGAGGAATACTGGTTGTGAGAGCGGCCTCTATGCTGAATGTCCCACTGCCTTGCATGAGCACGCAAGTATGGGTTTCTTTTGATACACCTTATGGTAATGCAAAGACGAAGAACAATGAGACTTGATGCAAAGTAATGCATCGTTCACATTATCGAAATTCATCAGCGAATTATGACGTCGGTCAACCTGTCTTCGTGGCTGGCCACCTTTCTATAAAAGCCACCTGTCTATAGTTACCATGCATTTTGTCTCGCCGAGAAAGAAATGCGTGCTGTATAGAATCTGTCTACATCAGCCACCTTTAATGTTTCCCTCTGTTGGCTTCAATAGCCAGGTTTGACTGTATCATCAATTTGCAGAATATGTTGGTAATACCAACAATACGTATCCAATATGCTTTAAAGATAGAGGCCTGTGTATAGAGCGGGAAGTGCATTATGCTGAGAGCTACGTACAATGGCGTAACGCTGAAAGTCTTTAAAAAAAGATACATTGGTGGCTCATTCAAACTCATTAAAGGTAGGCCTACTATGTCCCATTTGCAGGCAAAAAATGAAAAGGTTAAATTCCAACGGCATTTGAAAGATAATACTAATTTAGAACTTCCCTCGATCAAAACGAAACGGCTTGAAAATGTCTTTTCAGTTGTGGGAAAATAACGACCATTAGTTGTCGAATCGAATTTAAGGATTGCAGTCATTTTATTAAATAGTCTGATTTTTAGACCCTTGTACCGAATGGTCGTACGTTTTGTGCTACGCAAAGATTCAATCAGTTTAATTTTGGCCATTACAAGAAGTGGGTTATTGATGTAGAAAAATGCTCATAAACCCTTTACAGCTCATTTTTATGTATGTTGTTACCAAAGAAAAAAAGTCAGTCAGTCACTCAATAGTGTCTGACAGTGAAGGCTAGAAAGTAAACTGGTTTCCTTGCATACTTTGAATACTAGACCACTGCTAACGTTTAAATTTCACAGATAGGACATAATGTGACATATTCAAAATTCCTGCAAAGTTCTACAAAATTTGATGTTGGCTGTAAAAGGGATACACTACCTTTAACAGTCTTTGCTGCTCACAAGTTTTTACGGGAAAAGAAAATGGGTTTGCATGAACGTAGTCACGTTACAATTTCCCGGTGTTAGCATAGACAATGATGTTTAATATGTGAAATAAGGTCAAAGGGCACCCACTGCCATTTTTAATGTTACCAGAAAGTTGGTCAAGATATAATGTGCTCAAAGAGTATGCACGGCGGATCATGTGTATGGGATGGGAGGGGGTGTAAAGCTAGGGAAAAGAAAACTTCCCAAGACATTATAATTATGATCGTCACACTAATTATGCACAGATAGGGATATGTGGACAGACACACTAAGTGTGTAGGCAGATGGCGAAAAGAGAGGGGAGAAAGAGGGGGGGTGGGGGGTAGGAAAGACAAAAATTAAAGGAAAATTATTTTCTCTCGCAAAAGTTCAGAACCATAACCACGACAAACAGAGATATGTGAAATATAATATTTTTTGTCACTGTAAAATAATCATGTTAACAATTCCCTCAAAACTATATAATTATAGTCGCATACTATTTTTCGCATTGGGATATTAAACGCGTTCTTTCCCATATCAAATAGTAAAGGGACATTAGGCTACCCTCAATATTTGAAAACATATTTGTAATCATAAAAAGGACGAACATGATTTCGGTCAATGGAGGCTTACAACATATTTTAGTGAGGTACCTCAGGGGAAAATTGGAAGGATCGTGACACAATAGACTTATTAAGCACCATTTTCCATCAAAATATTTCCAATGTAAGCTCAAAAAGGTAATGATAATTAATGACATCATTATCACGTGATATGTTTATTTATAACATAAAATACAAAAGAAATGCATATAATTTTACAGTTGGACGTCATATACGCTTCTACGTGAATATCTCTTAGGTGACGGTTACTCAAACGCGTGGGGTGATCCCCTCCCGCAGTCCCAATCTCCCGCGCCCCGCCCCTGCTTCTGCCTTTTATACTTAGCTAGGTTTATCTTGTATATCATTACCTGCAATGTCAAGTAAACTGTCTCGTACTGACTGGAGGATGTTGATGAATGTCAGGTCTCTTGAGCCCAGATCTTGAAGCATGGCTTCTTTGGTTGTTAGACTGACACACAGAGGACCCGGGGTAAAGAGCTTCTTGCTCTGTGTCCGAGTGTTCTCTAAATAGAAGCAGGAAAAAACTCAAAACAGGGGCATCGACATGCCACTTTGAATTGGGAGGGGAGGGAAGAGGGGGGATGGAAGAGGAAGAGGGGGAGGGAAGGGGAAGAGGGGGAGGGAATGGAAGGGGGAAGAGTAGGGGAACTGGGGAGGGAAATGGGAGGGGAAGGGGGAGGTGGGGGATGTCAAACCAAATCTTCCGACAAGATAGCTGAAAAGTTTAACCCACGGTCCACCCTCCCCCCCCCCCTCGAGTCTCCACGTTCCTATTTATTAATTTGTCGACAAGATTCAAGCTGGTCAGCAGATTTTCAATTAGTTAACATTATGTTTATCATTTTTCAATTTTTTTGAATGAGAACCTTGTTAAAAATGTCCATTAAGTATAAACTAATAAAAAATCACAGCAAGTTTTAATGAACACCAATGTCTATCTAGAATAGTGCTGAGTTTACTCTAGATTATTAATTTAAAAGAAAACTTAAATATATATTTTCCGAAAACTCGTCACCAAGGAGTCCTGAAAATACGACACACTTACCTGCCCTGTCAGTTGAAGTGACGCGAAATCCATTCTCCATTTTGACCGTGATTAGAAAGAAAATGCATAAGACTATAATTCAAGATCCATGCACAATCAAATTCAGAAAATAGAAATGTGTCTTCAATATCGTAAACGTTGGATCTTGGCTTTACAGATAGCAATTCAATTTGCGAATACATGGCATGTTTTCCTGCCGTATTTACTATCCTAAGATAAATACATATACTTTGTTTGTTCTGCGAAAGTACAGGTAAGATCCAAAAAGAGGCAATGCGTACGTGCTATATACAGCAACACTTTTATTCACATATTTTGTATACAGGCACGAATTTTCTTTTAATCAGTCTCGCATTGTGTGACGGTTGGAAAAGGATTATTTATTTAAATGATCTAGTCCGTGTTCACTAGTAATAAGTTTACCGTCCCTCGAACTAGTAAACAGATAGGTGATAGATAAGATAAGCTTAAGCCTTAAAGTGATAAACCTTAAGTGATATGGCTTTCTCAGTTATTGCCCCCGCCCCGGTGGGAGGAGGGGCATTTGCCGTAATCAGCTTATTTACAAATGTTTATCCCCGCCCTCCCCTGCCCCCTCCGTTTTCCTTGTAGTTAGCTCCTATACAAGGTACATGTATGTTCCAAAAATATATTCAGTACAGTTTGTAGTTTCGATACGGATCAGAATGGTCTACAAATCCATAATTATTTCTGTATTTTCAACTTCCACAGGCCATTAATGCTCAGTAATTGCACGATTCCTCCATTTCAGAACCCGAGTGCCACTTCTTGTTTATCTTCTTTTTCGCCTCTTCCTTTCTTTCTTCTACTTCTTTCTTCTTCTTCTTCTTCTTCTTCTTCTTCTTCTTCTTCTTCTTCTTCTTCTTCTTCTTCTTCTTCTTCTTCTTCTTCTTCCTTTCTTTCTTCTACTTCTTTCTTCTTCTTCTTCTTCTTCTTCTTCTACTTCTTCTGCTTCTTCTTCTCCTCCATCTTTGTCAACATATGCCCCTTTTCCTACACACATCAATCTAGGCTATATATTGTTGCTATTCTTTTAACATCATCACTAGTTGCTTTGACATGATTAATGTTATAATTACACTCCTAACCGGAACCAGTGAGGCCCTGCCGGAACTCAAATCTCTTCCTCATTAAACTTTCTTAAAGGGCGTTACATCGAAATGAAAGAATAGTTTCATACCAGTCAGATTATATCAACTAACTTCTGTTCAGCGGAACGATCAGAATGAAAAAAATTCTTAACCCTGTTCTCTACAATGAAAATAGAGGTGCGTGTTTATTATCATAGAATAGATAAGATAGTATTTTCGGTACAACTGTGGTATAATAACGTCATATAAACACGTCATATATCATACTCATGAATGAGGAACACAACACGCAACCATACCTAAAATAAAATACTTATAAATTATGGTTCAAAGTCTTCATTTAAAAAAGTTTGTGCATACGTGCGCGCAGATAAGATAGTATTTTCGGGTCAACTGTGGTATAATAACGTCATAAACACGTCGCTTATCATACCCATGAATGAGGAACAAAACACGCAACAATACCTAAAAATAAAACACTAATATGGTTCAAAGTCTTCATTTAAAAAAGTTTGTGCATGCGTGCGCGGCACTTGCAAAATCTCGTAGCAATGGGTTATCATACATTACATCATGGGACCTCCACTCCAAATATCTGTCGAAAATCCAGTGTGTTGACGACAATGTTAAAAATTTTGTTTTTCATTTACCCTTGTCGGCAAACTTATACAAGTCATATAAAAGGACTCTTTTCCTTCTTTCCTTTCTTTCTTTCTTTCCTGTTTTTCAAGTATGTATTGTCAACTATCTGCAAAGTATACATTTGTTATTGGAAGATATGTTCCTGCACCCATACCTCAAGTTGACTTTTTTTGACAGACACCTAAGAAAAACTGAACTTTTGTAGTTGTTTTGAGTCATCCAGCATTTATAAATATTGGTTTTTGTGCCAGTATCTCTCAGATAAGTACGACGATAAGAATTTACTACTTGGAACGCAACAATGTTGACACGACTGTCCATAAGAGTTCATTAATCAATGTCGTTCATTATTTGCTTCGTTTGCACTCCTGTGGACTTATGATAAGAACAAGTTTGGTGAACCCAAATTGAGTGACTATGAAGTATGAACTTACTGATATGAACTGTCATCACTATTTTACTCAGTACAGCACTAAAGTCTTTTGGCAAGACATTAATCCACATGTGCCACTCTCCACCCAGGTGTAAATGCTTACCTTGCAATTGCTGGGGTAATAATAATCGCAGGGCCGTCGGGAAGAACAGGGCTGATGCTGACGAGGCCTACCAGCATTATTATGATTATCATTACTAATAAAAATATATCATGCATGTCTCTACTTAAACCTTGCAAAAGTTTGCTTGATATAGCAATAACTAATTTCCACCATTGAAAAAGATTGCTGAAATAAATCCCCCAAAACAAATTGTTGTACTTCAAAAGTTCTAAAGCACTTTTCACTTAAGTTGTAGAGAAATATTTGTCTTTAATGTATTTGGTTTATTTATCATCTACATTAATTGTTTTTTGGTCAATGCAGTATCCTCCTATATGCATTATACTTTTTAATACATACAGTGTATTATACTGTTTATTACATATATATCATTGTGAGAAAATACACCAAAAAACATGAAAGTGACAAAATGATTAAAGTCTCATCTTTGATAAATTTTAATTTGTCGAAATATGACTATAAGTGATGCAATACAGAAAGACTGCACAATCCACGCACTGACAAAGAAAGCATATCAATAATCACATCGAATAATACTATCATTGACAAGCTATACATTTCAAATTCATATATTTACTTCAATGATATATAAAACTGGAACAGGAATTCAGGGGGTTGGGGGGGGGGCACCTTTCACCAAAACACTTTCTTGGAACAGTGCACAGCCACTGTGCAACATTCTTCTACCATTCATAAAGGGGACAAATGTGCTTTGGATGCACTTTCAAAGGGTATTGGGCATTAAGAATTAAAAACATACAAATAATATTCACTTTTGGAGAAGAAAAAAACTAAGACAGAATACGAAAGCTTACAGAGAGGTAACTGTTAATAAATATACATTGTACATGTATGTTAATTTTGTGGAATAATCTCATTTGTTCAGAAGGTCCTGACCAATAGCATTAGCATGAAAGTTATGTCTGTAGAATACATAGATTACGTAGATCAATAACTACACCAATTAATTCATTTGTCAATGAAACACAAGTCAAGGTTCATATTTGCATCTTTAACTATCAGGTAACAGGCTTATAAAGAGTTACAACAATAATTATACAGTGGAACCCCATGATAAAGAACACTGTCATCAAAAACTCTTGTTAAAACACGGTAATATTGCCAGTCCCAATGTTTTGTATTCTATTGTTTAGTAGCCATGATACAACAACGCTAAATTTAACAGGGGAACTTTCTTGGTCCCAGGGAGTTTGTAATAATGAGGTTCCACTGTAATTATATTTCCAGATTATATGTTTATTCTTCAAGTAAAGAAGAAAAAGAAGTTCACTCAAATAATATCTTGAATGTTACAGATATGAATTCCAATGGAATACAAGAAATGAATTACCAGTGAATCAAAATGATTGAGAAATACACATCTTGCAAAAATCTATTATAAAATGCACCAGTAACTCACTTCCTTTCGTTTATTTTCTGCATGGTCCATCATATAACATAGTATGATCAAGAAGATAATGAATGAACAATGACAATAACAGAGCAAATCAGCCCATATATAGGACTCTTGTTCTTTTGAAAGAATACATATGGTGGACATCCTTGACAAAACTCTCCTTTCAACCAACCAATGTTGTATATAGGTCTTCAATGATTTCAGTCAAAAACTATTTCATTAAGATAGGGCATATGGTTTCTTATTTGTTGTATATGGGATGCAAGAACAGAATCCTTAACACATTGGTCCCCTTTACAGATGAAGAACAACAATACAATTCTTCTGTGGAAAAGCCTGGAACATGGAAGGCAAGTCAGCTTCTATTTGGGCTTGTGATAATGAATGCAAGAAGAACATTACCGTAGCTCTTTTTTTTTTTTTAAAAGCTAGAGTTCATGTCCTACTGGCTTCAAACGGTCGATGTAATACTAGTACTTCATATGAACTATGAGTACGCAAATCTATACATTGGGAATACCAGTACTATAAAAGCGGTAATTTTTGAGGTAAAATTACATTCTGATATTAAACAAAGTTGCAATGCTCAGGAGTGAAATTATAAAAAGACATTTTTTCAGATGCTATCGCTCAAAGAAACATCAATTATGAACACCCGTAAGTATTTTTTCTGTTCTTGTTTATACTCTGCAGGTAAGATCACTTGCAAGAAAATAACCGCTTTTACTGTAATCATATTATGAATTACTTAATGCGTAACATAATAAAACTGCTACTTGTAATGATGAATAAGTTCTATTTTACAACAAGTTCTATTTGACAATTATATAATGCATTTGTTTATTACATTTCTGTTAAAAATGTGGATTTAGCACAGTTCATTTTTTCTCTCCAGGAAGTGACCACATTGAGGGGTTGATGCTCAATGAATACAGCAGTGGGATTTGAAAAGGAAGATCCTGTGTCTTTCTCAGCATCTCAAATTACAACAAGCACCAACCTCTCAATCATACACATTTAGATCAAGAATACACCCAGTCCCATGCACATCTAATCTTACCATAGCATAGCATATCCACGTCTATGGGCAATACAAGTCTCCGAGTCACATCGCCAAACCGACTCCCTACCGACTCCCTACCGACTCCAAGCCGACCAATTCTTGGCCATTCATGGGTAACATAACCTTTTGTTTGGTCTGTTTGGAGCCAGAACAGCATTAATTCATATCATTTTACACATAGTTAACACCCTTCTGGCTCCAATGGGTCTGTCTCATTGGTGTGACTGAGGTATAAATGCTCATGAATAACAACCACATGAAAATTTAAACGCATTAAAATGCATTACAATGGATTTGCCGTGAAAAGGGAAACATCCCGAGTACTACAACTGTCAAATCAAAATATAATAAATAAATCTCAAAACAGACCTATTGATGTAAAAACCATACAAAATCATACACAAAAAAACAAAAAAACATAACAAATCTTTCTGCCCAACTACCCCTGGCATGTCCTAGTGTCCATTTCACATGTCTGACAAAGTGCCCACATCAGACCCTTCCACACGTGTCTCCTGTCATGCTTCATCACCATCATCATCACCATTATCATCTTCTTCTTTTTCTTTATCCAGGTAGGATTTAAATGTTCATATAAGAGTTGTTTGACATCAGCTCTCGTCCTCTGTGATTTTGATCTCGGGTAGGTTGTCTTTGCCCTCCAGCCTGAGCTTCTCTCGGTAGAACGAGATGGGATTCTGGTACAAGATGGTGAGGGGGGAGAAAGGATTAACAGAGTTTCAATTAAAATACCAAAGTACTTAACAAATACATGTGCACAGCTATCTTGGTCATCAGATAAAACCACATGTACACTATTTTAAACATGCAAGTATTCTTGTGGAAAACATTTGGGGGGCTACAATGCAATTCTCCACCAAATGTTTTTGGCCCATATTCTTGAAAGCAACCAAAGTTAAACCTACCTTAACTTTATAGTAGACTGATCTATAGAAAGCCAGGTGTAAACATCAAAGTTCTACATATATTATTCAAATTGTGTAATAAAATAAAAATTAATTTGGTTAAGATAGTATTTAAAAAAAAAACAACAACATCGGGACAAGCTTTTGTTATTTCACTTAGTTACAGAATTATGGTGATTTGTACAGGATGAAGATGTTCACATTTTGCAGTCCATAAGTTTGTGAACTAAAATCTATGCACTTATATAGGGTTTAAAACTCGCGTGTAGTTATGTGGCTTACAAGAATAGGGGCCATTGTTTTCTAAAGAAAGGATGAACAACAATGAGAAGGCTAGAGTTATTGATAGCTGCTAGGAATGGGGAACAACTGAAAAATTGACAGTTTTCAATGTATTTGTAAGTTAAAGACAAACAAATCTACACATACATTTATGATTATATTTTAGCTTTTAGAAAACTGACAAGGAAACATGAATATACAGCTGAACAGGGCCCTGTTTCATAAAACCTGTTATCAATAACAAGTTACAATAACTGTTATAAGCTACTGAAATAACGACATTTGATTGGCTGAGAGCAAATTTGCCATAGAATTTTTGAATTTGTTATAAATAACAAGTTTTATGAAACAGGCCCCTGATAACACAAGGAGTGCATTGGTTACTCACTGGTGGTTCAATGAATGGGACAGGTTGACCTGTCTTCTTCAGTAATAAAGCAAGTCTCTTCAGCATGAAATCACTCATGTGTAGACCTTCTTCTTCCATCCTTTGCTTCACCATCAACCCACCCTCGTAGTTGCTTTCGTTATCTATAGATATAGAGCGGACACAAATCAATCAAAATAGATTGTTTTATCATTTGTATTATTATAAGGACTCTCTGCATTAAAATAAATCATTTGGTTAAGTCTTAACCCTATGTTAACTGGGGGAGTAGTAATTTAGCGATGACTCCGGAACCGCGGCAGATGTAAATTTTTCCTTTCATGACTTTTTTCTTTCGGGTCTTACGCATCTTTAAAAAAAAAAATTGTGAAAATCGGACAAATAGATACAAAGTCACGTGACCTTTTGTCTTTGCATGTCAGCCCGAAAATCGCTAATTTTTGTGATTTGTGTACAAAACATATGGAAATTTTCCTTAAGAGAGATAAAAAATTGGTTATTTGGTCTTGTTCAAAGTTTAGGTGTTTGTTTTGGGGTCAAAATAGATGAATTGTAGTTAGGAATGAAATAAAAAAACAAAAACAATAAAATACATAAGTTTAAAAAACAATGAAATACATAAGAAATTATCAAAACAAGAGATAACATAAGGAATAACCTGGCTCTTCCAATTTTTTTTGTCGTATTGTTATTCCAAATGGTCTAAGGAATATATGTAGTGAAAAAGAATGCTTAAATATGAATAATATATGATTTATGGGTAAAAATGTGAATGTTATGACCTTATTTGCATAAATTACCATAAATATGCAAATGAGTGAATTTACCATAGTATTCTATACACTTCACTTGACATGCATGCAAATTTTCGCAGTGATCGGCTGTGAAACAGCCGAGATCTTAGGGGGGTCAAATTGACCCCCCTCAGTAAAAATCTGGTCTGAAATAGCCCAGTTAGAATAGGGTTAAAGGCAGAATTTATCATTTTGACATACTTGTGAACGTAGTTAGATTGTTTATTGATTAAAGAAACAATTAAATTATGATAGGAAATATCCAGTTAGTGAGGGAAAAGTCTAAGCTATTTTGTGCCATATGTTACGGACAACATCTGAGATTTCAGTATATCTGATTTCAGTATATCTGAGCTAATAGAGCACTACTCCGGCTTGAATCAGACAAAATCATCAAATAAAATATTTATGTTCACAATGCCAAAATTTGATAATATGTGAGACATACCTTGGACATGTCGATAAATCATTTCCAGTTACAATAAGAATTATGTTCATACCATGGCATTAAAATGAACTCTAAGTGACGCATGGGACTGCGTTCTACCTCCATGTATCCAAAAGTGTGACCATTTTTTTCTTCTTCTTTCTTTTATTTTTCAACAGTCTGGATTACTTAGAGGGACTTACCATGTGATTTGAGTAGGTAGAAGTAGATCTTTGATCTATCAAGATAATCCTCATCTTTGGTGATCTGTAAGACCTGTTCAATCTTTCCTTTCTGTAAAACGTAATCATTGCAGAGGAACCAAATTAATCTCATTAAAGTTGTATCAAGGTGCTATTTGATTGCAAACTCTTTGTCCTAACCAATATTTACCTTTACAACTGTATTATAACACTTTATCCATATTTGAGAATATAAATTCAAATATCCATATTTGAGAATATAAATTCAAATATGATTTTGACTGGTATGATAATACACCAACAAGGTGGCCTTTAACAGAAAAAAGAAGATATCCTAGAGAAGAATATCAAAAGATTAATTGTTCACATATGACAAATATGAATGAAGGTTGACAGGTGCTTGTCCTTGGCAACTGCATTTCATAAAGGCTGGTGAAGGAATTTACTGGTTAGGGATTATGTTGAGTTGAGTTGAATGCTGGTCATGTGATTGCATTGTGAAAGAAACTGTCCAGAAGTTATTGGGAAGGGTTGGTTATGTAGAAAGTATGAATAATTATGTGTTGCTAGGTGGTTATCGAATCATCAAAATTATAACTAATAAACCAAAATCTTGCTAAAATCACCGCACACATGTATGGGTACATGGGACTGCTTGCACATTTGACAACAAAATCTGATCCTTAACTTTAACTCTTTCCATTATATTTGGTTCATTAAACTAAAGAACCAAATCTTGCTAAAATCACGGTACACATATATGGGTATATGGGACTGCATGCACATTCGCCATCAAAATCTGATCCTTAACTTTTAACTATTTCCAGTTATATTTGGATGGTGAGAACATTTCAGGATATATCCTTCCATGTGTGGCATTGGTACTGAGATATTCTCCCATGTACGAAAAGACAGAACACGAACGTGCGCAAATTATTCTTCCCCTTTACCAGAACTCTACCCACTCTTTTACCCTTCTGATAAGCAATCTTCTTACCACATCATCATCATCTGATCCCACCATCTCTATGACGTAACCTATCAAGCCCGATGACTTCTCTCTGATCACATCGTATCTCTGGAGGAGGAAGGGAGAATATGTGATATCAATCTCTTCTGGTGAGTGTTTCACAAAGATCCTAAGTCAAACTTAACTCTAAGTTGGACTTAAAAATTATGGATAACCATTTGTAGCCTTAAAATATAATATATTCAAAAGCGAAATTCAAGTATTTTAGACTTTTTATAAATTCCACATCAAGAACATGAAATCTCCTTGATAATAGAAAATATTAATGATTTGAATCAACATTTTATGCCTTTTAAAATAACTTTTACAAAATATAAAGTACAAAGACTTGTTGAAATTTGTCCTCTTCTTGGTAATTGAGGTAAAGATCAATGTCATAACAGAGAGGTGTAAACCATGTGTCCAATTGTAAAAGGTACAGTCTGGGGTACAAGTATGACAACCTATTTTCTTTGAAGAAAAATGTAAATTTATGAAATGTTGAGAACAAATGGAGAACTGTTCGGAAGGGAAATCACAGAGCCAATTTGTGTGTGATCTATCACAACTTCGGCGTTTTGTAATTTCCCTACCCTCATCAGATTTTCCTAAAACTTTCAATGTTGTTCGTCTAATGTTAATGCTTTTCTTAAAGTCTAATCCTTACCAGGATGGACTTCAACTTTAAAAACTACTTCGTACAACATGGATCACTCCCTAGGCCAGCTAATTACCTTAATGACATCTTTGGCTCCTTGTGTTTTCCCAGTGTCCAGATGAGCATAGAGAAGCTGCCATGCTGGACCCTCTATTTCTTTGGCTGCTAATCTGTCTACCATTGTAAAAGCTATGATTTAAAGAGAAAGAGAGCAGAGAGGACAGAAATGAGGGTTAGTAAGACAATCAATGAGAGGAAGGGGAAAGACAGAAATAGTGACATGGAAAGAGAAATTACATTATGATCACTAATTCACAAACAACTTGTCAAAAGTAAAAGCAATCTTCAGTAGAGCAAAGTTCAATACAAAAAAGTGAGGAAAAAAAAAAATCAATATCCTATGAAAACTTTTGTATGTCACTGGACAAACTGGCTCTTGCATATCTTCATCATAGAATCGTTCTTCCTAAGAAATCTGTAGAATAATGTCATAATGAACTGCCTCCTTAGAACTCAAATACAATAATCAATCCATCACTCAATATCCACTGTCATATTTAGACAGATTCCTTTGAAGAATCCAGTAATCCATAAATCCATCCATTTTTTCATCCATCCATTAATCAATTAATCTATCATTCAATTAATTCAATCCATCAATGATTCATGATCAGTGATCTCTTGCACATCATCACACATGTACTGATCTGTCTGAAGAAGTTTGCCACAGAATGACCATATAGTTTGTCTTTCTCAGAACTCGATCATCTTCTCGCCCATCCATCATTTAATCCATCCACTGATATCTTACCCTCATCCATTGACTGTTCCTTCTGAAGCAGCTTTCCAAAGAATGACCTCATACCGATCCGTCTCGACTTGCTGGGATCCTCCTCAAGCTCCTTCTCTATGTATGACACTGCACCTTCTACATCACCCCTGCAAGGTCAAATGAGGTCAAGGTCATAGGTCATGGGTCAACTGAAGACTTATCTGCACTTTGTGATTACAGGTCTTGCATGATGAGCATAACATGATCTTTAAGCTAGTAGAGTTTGTCTCTAATTGGAGCATCTGACTGAACAAAAATTCATGATACTTCTAAGAAGAAAAAAATTACACTATTATGTAGCCTACATAATGCTTTTCTTAAAGTACAAGTCCACTCCACTGAAAGGTTGAGCTGATTAGATAGACAAAAATCTAAAAAGCCCAAATATAACTTGGTTTTGGAAAATGGTGCTCAGATTTATTTTTAATAATTTTTTTTAATGAGCAAAAAACAAGTTAATGAGCGAGTCGGTTGTGACGTAGGGTCCTCACAACACAGATACGTAATGTAACCAAATTTAATGCATACGTCTTTGTGAAGTGCCTCGATACAAACTATTTCATTCACCTGATAAGAATAATGAAACACTATTATTCTTATCAGGTGAATGAAATAGTTTGTATAGAGGCACTTCACAAAGACGTATGCATTAAATTTTTACATTACGAAAATAGCCTATTGTCAGAATGTATACCGCTGGCACTTTCGTTGTGAGGAGCATACGTCACATCCGTACAGCAATATAAATGTTTTGCTCGAAATACCCGAAACAAAAATCGCTCTTAAAAATCACCTGATTGAAGTACGCCCGTGATATTTGGCAGTTTTAACCTTTGATTTATTTACAACATGTTATAATTTTTGAAAATCGGAGTGGACTTGGGCTTTAAAAGCAACAATCACACACACATACACACAAATGGAACACATTTCCATCAAGTAACAAATTATCTTTTGTTTCAGAAGAAACATTAAAGGTATTACAAAGTGTTGGTAAAAATATTGAATTCCTCTGAAACTGTTTGATCTTATAAAAAGATGTTATAGGAATATTTTTAACCAATCTCCACTGCTGAAATACAGATATTTTTTTTTTAGTAAATTAAACAGTAATTAATAAATCAATTATTAGTTCCAAGCTGCCTGTATATAAAACAGCCCCTGGTGTTGTTTACTAGCGCCATCTACTGTCGTACATGGTCCTTGGTATAATCGATGTTGAAACTGTGTTACGTCTCGGCGCAAGCCTCGACACCGCGGTGACCTCGCTGAGCGGGAAGGGACTGTATTCGCATGGCTTATATCCATGGTACAGTGTGTGTCTGTGTAGTGTATGAATCAGATACACATCTCCGTTGCCGTCAATATGCACAATGCATAGACCTACGTGATTAGTAGGTCCATGGTAAAACCCTCTTCGGCAACCGTCTCAATCTAGTCTCAGCTTCGACTGATACAGCTCTTGGATCTATATACATGTATAATAGACAAGTTTCCAGTAGGCCTACGGGATACATGAACTCTTATTATTTGTTCAATTCTTATGTCTGAAATGTATTCAGGAAAGAATATCGGAAAGAAAGCAATATGAAAATGAATGACCACAAAATCGTTCAGATATAGGCCTACATGTAAGAAATACAAGAAATATGTCTATCTAGATAGTCTCCTCTCTTTCTCTCTCTGTCTCTCTCTGTCTCTCTCTTTATTTCTCTCCCTCTCCCTCTCTCTTTCCTAAAACACGGTAGTTTGTTTGGCGCTAGTTCAGAATCATATCTAGACTTCGACCCCTAACTCCGGCGTGAAGATACCCTACTAAAACATACCAAAAATCAACTAAATCTTCATCGATTGTTCAAATAATGGTCATGATTTAAAAGCCGTTATGTTTCTTACCTGTTTTTGTCAATTTTCTTATCTTTTGAGGAGTATTTTTCTGAAAAATGAACACTTTAGTATACACTTTCTCACAGGTTTCACGGCAAACCGCTGCACAATACATAGTGGGTTGCGTGCGGTCGAGCGCCTGCGTGAAGTTATCTACCGTAATACTTAGGGTATCTCCACCCGGAGTTACGGGTCGAAATTTGGATATGATTCTGAACTAGCGTCGTGTGTTTTTTCCTGTACCGTTTGGATTATAACCAATTATATTTCACCGCGTCTCTCTCGATCTCTCTCCGAAATATTATAGGCCCTTATTATCATTGTCATATATATCATCCTCATCTACATGCATAACCCAAACCCACAAAAATATATGGTCACTTCACGAAAATGAGAATTTCTATCGTTTTGTGATTATATCATTATCCTTGTCATATCATCAACATCTACATAACAGTAAAAAAACAAATATGATTCTTAATTTCACGGTAATGAGAACGTATATCGTTTTGTGGTTATTATCCTTGTCATTATATCATCCAAATAAAATTCAAACATGGTTTATTTCTAATTCGATACTAGTGATTTACAAATGTTGCTGAAATGACATGTTTTTCCGGGATTTGACCACCGAAATACAATTCAAACGTGGTTTATTTCTAATTCGATACCAGTAATTTACAAATGTTGCTGAAATGACATGATTTTCCTGGATTTTTCGCACTTTTTTAAAACAATTTATACTTTTGTATGCGTAATTTGTTGGAAAATGACTCATTCCCAAATTTACAGACGGGCAAAAAAATATGCTTATTTAGAAGCATTCATGTCAGGACCTGCGGAACGGCGGTGCTCGGGGTGGGGCTCGAACCCCTCACCTTTTGAAAAAGAGTAATAGAAAGAAAGAAAGAATAGCGACCTGCCAGTGTCACAAATGAGATATCAAAATATGCATGCTCATCTGACCGTAATTTATTGCCTGAAACCCTTGAGATTCTGGGGGCTCTGCCCCTGGACCCCATCAGGGGCCCTAAGGCCAGCCATCTTGGTGCTTATGCCCCTGGACCCCACACCTATTAGTAAACTGCCTGTGTCACAAATAAGGTATCACAATATGCTCATCTGACTGTAATTAAATGCCTAAAACCCTTGAGATTCAGGGGGCTCTGCCCCTGGACCCCATCAGGGGCCCTAAGGCCAGCCATCTAACCATAATTTCTTGCCTAGAGCCCTGAGCTTATGGGGGCTCCGCCCCCTGGACTCCACGCCTATTAGTAAACTGCCTGTGTCACAAATAAGTTATCACAATATGCTCATCTGACCGTAATTAAATGCCTAAAAACCTTGAGATTCCGGGGGCTCTGCCCCTGGACCCCATCAGGGCCCTAAGGCCAGCCCCTGGATGCTCATCTAACCGTGATTTCTTGCCTAAAGCCCCTGAGCTTGTGGGGGCTCCGCCCCCTGGACCCCACGCCTGTTAGTAACCTGCATGTGTCACAAATAAGTTATCACAGTATGCTCATCTGACCGTAATTAAATGCCTAAAACCCTGAGCTTCCGGTGGCTCGGCCCTGGATCCCATCAAGGGCGCTACGACCGGCCCCTGAATGCTCATCTGACCACGTAACTTATTCCCTCAAACCCCTGAGCTTCTGGGGGTTCCGCCCCCTGTACCCCAAGCCAATTAGTAACCTGTAGGTGTCACAAACTAATAAGGTATCAAAATATGCTCATCTGACCGTAATTGAATGCGTAAGACCCCTGAGCTTCAGGCGCGTAGCCAGGGGACGGTGGGGCAGTCGCCACCCCCCCAAAAAAAAAAGGCCAACAAGAGAGAGAGAGAGAGAAGAGAAAAAATAAGAGGACGTAGGAAGAAAAAGGGAAAGGAGTCGAGAACGGTACAACGAATCGTCTCCTTTCTCTAATAATTTAATGAAACGTCAAAGCTTGGGTGAAACTGATTTCCGACAAGGATTAAGAGTCGAGAACGGTACAACGAATTGTTCCTCTCTCTAATAATTTAATGAAACGTCCAAGCTTCCGCGCTTGCGAGAGAGGGAACTGAATCGAGAACGGTACAACGAATCGTCTTCTTTCTCTAATAATTTAATGAAACGTCAAAGCTTCCCGCTTCGCGGGAGGGGAAAATTTAATTCAGACAAGGATTAAGAGTCGAGAACGGTACAACGGATCGTCTTCTTTCTCTAATAATTTAATGAAACGTCAAAGCTTGGGTGAAACTGAATTCAGACCAGGATTTAGAGTCTAGAACGGTACAACGAATCGTTCCTCTCTCTAATAATTTAATGAAACGTCAAAGCTTCCTTCGCGCGGGGAACTGAATCGAGAACGGTACAACGGATCGTCTTCTTTCTCTAATAATTTAATAAAAGTCAAAGCTTCCGCTTCGCGAGGGTAAATTTAATTCAGACAAGGATTAAGAGTCGAGAACGGTACAACGGATCGTCTTCTTTCTCTAATAATTTAATGAAACGTCAAAGCTTCCGGGGCAGAGGCGGCTCCCGGGGCAGGGGGCACAGTGCCCTCCCACTTTTAAGAACCCCAAAAGTGCCCCTTTTACATAGGAGAAATGTCCCTTTAACTTTGTAAAAACTGCCCCTTTTTACATAGGAAAAGTGCCCCTTTTACTTTGACAAGTGCCCCTATTAATTTTAAAAGTGCCCCTTCCCCTTTCCACCTCTGATAAGTGCCCCTTTTATTTTGACACTTACCCCTTTTCCTTCAACAAGTTCCCATTTTCCTTTGCAATATTCTCATAAGTGCCCTTTTTAATCTCTAGTAAGTGCCCCTTTTCAGGTACGAGCGCCCTTTTCACTTTTGATAAGCGCCCTCTTCACCTCTGATAACTGTCCTATTCAAATCTGAGAGGTGCCCCTTTTGCTTTGACAGGTGCCCCCTTTCCTTTGTAAGAAGTGCCCCTTCCTCTTTTAATAACTACCCCTTTTAACTCGGATAAACGCATCTTATCTTTTCACATGTGCCCCCTTTCCTTTCTAATAAGTGCCTCTTTTCCTTATGATAAGTGCCCCATTAAAAAAGAGCCCCTTCTCATAAATGCCCCTTTTTACCTATGAAAATAGTTCCTTTTCATTCTCATAATAAGTGCCCTTTTTCATCTCTTGTAAATGACCCTATTCAATTCTGAGAGATACTCGTTTTACTTTGACAAGTGCACCTTCCCCTCCTGATAAGTGCTCTTTTCATCTCTAATAAATGCCACTTTTATTTTGACACGTCCCCCTTTTCCTTCCTAATAAAAGCTCTTTTTCCTTCTTATAAGTGCCCCTTCCCCTTCTCATGATTACCTCTTTTGATCTCTGATAAGTGCCTCGTTTATTTTAGCATGTGCCTCTTTTTCTTTTTAATAAGAGCCACTTCCCTCTTCTAATAAAAGCCCCCCTTTCACCTCTGATAAATGCACCTATTAAAATCTGATCGGTGCCCCTTTTTCAACAAATGCACATTTCCCTTTATTATTAGCGCCCATTTTCATTCTCATAAGTGCCTCTTTTCATATATGGTCAGTGCCCCTTTTCAGATGCGATAAGTGCTACTTTTCACCTCTGATAATTACCAGTTTAACAATGATACGTGCCCCTTTTCTTTCTAATAAGGAACCTATCCCCTTTTCATAAATGCCCCTTTTCACTTCTTATAAAAGCCCCTATCAAAATCTGATGGGTGCCTCTTTTCCGTCGACAAATGCCCATTTTCCATTCTCATAAGTGCCTCTTTGTTTAGGTGTAAGAAGTGCTCCATTTTCACCTCTGGTAATTAGCCTTTGTACTTTGACACGTGCTGCTTTTCTTTTCTAATCCCTTTTATCCCTTTTGGTAAGTGTCCCTTTTCCTCTCATTATTAAACGTGCCCCTAATTTCCAGCGACTAAGAGCAATTTCCCCAAAGCTCGCTCGCTACATTCGCTCGCATCATAGATGTTATAATTATGTTACTTATCAAAGGCCTTTTCAGTCTTCCGTTATGAGAATGTGTTTATAATCCCATCAGGATTGGGGTTTTCCTCTTTATAAGATGTACGGTAATTTTTCGCGCTGCGACCTCACAAATCTTTAAAATTTTCCTCGCTCGCTTTGCTCGCTCAAGTGAATTTTCAGACCATAGCATCCAACTGCAAAGTATGATGCTTAACCAATATCTTATATGATGTATAAAGAGAAACAAATATTAAAATCACCCCTGATAATGTAATCACAATATAGGGTATATACCAATGTTTAAAAACTTGTATCTTTTCGCTTTGAGATTTCCCTTTGAAGGTGCCCTTTTTTCCAGAAAGTGCCCTTTTTTGTTGGTGCCCCACTTTGGAAGTCGCTCCGCCTCTGTCCGGGAAAGTGAATCGAGAACGGTACAACGAATCGTCTTCTTTCTCTAATAATTTAATGAAACGTCAAAGCTTCCGCGCTTCGAGAGGGTTGAAACTGAATTCAGACAAGAAATAAGAGTCGAAACGGTAGAACGCATCGTCCTCTTTTTCTAATATTTAATGAAACCTCAAAGCTTCCGCGGAGAGAAACTGAATTCAGACAAGGATTAAGAGTCGAGAACAGTACAACGAATCGTCTTCTTTCTCTAATAATTAAATGAAACGTCAAAGCTTTCGCGCGCGAGAGGGGACTGAATTCAGACAAGGATTAAGAGTCGAGAACGGTACAACGAAAGATCGTTCCTTTCTCTAATAATTTAATGAAACGTCAAAGCTTCTGCGCCGCGGGAGGAAATTTAATTCAGACAAGGATTAAGAGTCGAGCGGTACAGAATCGTCTTCTTTCTCTAATTTAATGAAACGTCAAAGCTTCCAGGGAAGTGAATCGAAACGGTATAACGAATCGTCTTCTTTCTCTAATAATTTAATGAAACGTCAAAGCTTCCGCTTGCGGAGAAACTCAATTCAGACAAGGATTAAGAGTCGAGAACGGTACAACGAATCGTCTTCTTTCTCTAATAATTTAACGAAACGTCTCAAACCCAAAAATACGGTCCTATCACGCGAATGAGAACTTCTATCGTTTTTGTGATTATTATTATCCTTGTGATATCATCCTCATCTACATGCCCCCAATAAAAAAATACGGCCCTTTCACGCGAATGACATCTTCTATCGTTTTGGTGATTATTATCCTTGCCATACATTATCATCCTCATTTACATGAACCACAACCAAAAAAGGGATAATCATCAGAATATTCATGATGGATTCCGATTTATCAAATTGTCTCCGATGTATTTCAGCGTTATATTGCGAAGAAGAACAAGAATGTATGTCAATACATCCAGTGGCGGATCCAGGGCCGGGCCCCGGGCCCTCCCCTAGCAAAAAAACAGGTAAAAACACCCTTTTGAAAAAAAAGAAGATGGGCCCCCTCCCCTGGCGCCCAAGGGGTGGGGATGCCCCAAAAAAGTGTGCTCACTACCCCTGGCGCCCAGGGGGTGGTGGCGGTGGAAAAATAACTCTTCCCGGATGGAAAACCTTTTTTTCGGGTGCCAAAAAAAAAAATTGTGCTCACAACCCCCCACGATTTTCAAATTTTTCGCACGAAGTGGGCGCCTTTTTAGGCCCCCTCCCTTGCCGCCGGCTGGATCCGCCCCTGAATACATCTACATTACTTTATCTTTTCACTTGACAGTGGACAGTGCCATTCTCTCAGTTTGAGAAATGGGTAAGAAGGTCCAATGTCAACTTGAAGATTATCAGTCTGGACAGCAAAAACAAATGCTTTTCAATATGCGTTTAGTGGGCATACCATAATGGCATTAAAAAATAGTGTGAATTGTTCTACTCACCAGGCCGCATAATAATAGGCCTATCAAATTTGAAAGTTAGATTATTTCGAGCTTCACAATAATATGCAGTTGTTGTTTTTATTTTTTATTGTATTTGTGTGCATCCAATTCACTTAGGGCTTAGGCCCAATCTCAATTCAGAAAGAGAGAGAAAGAAAGTTTGAGATAAAGAAAGATGAATGAGAAATAATTGAGAGAGATAGGTCGAGAGAGAGAGGAAAGAGAGAGAGAGAGCGAGGGAAAGAGAGAGAGAGAGGGAGAGAGAGAGGGGGTGAGAGAGGGAGAGAGAGAGTAACAGGATAGTGAGGGATCAATAGAGAGAGAGAGAAGGGATAGTCAGGAGAGAGAGTGAGAGAGAAAAGGGATACAGAAGAGAGAGAGAGAGAGTGCAAGCATGTGGAGATCGAATTCGAGAGGGAAAAAGGTGAAAGGGGTACAGAAAGAAGAGAGAGAGAGAGAAATAGTGAGAGAAAGAAAGAGGAAGGGGATGAGTGATAAATTAAAGAGAGAAGCGATGAGAGAGAGAGAGAGAGAGACAGAAATATACATCGAAAGAGAAATAAATAGAGAAAGAGTAGAATGGTATGGGGTAGAGAAATAAAGAGAGAGGGAGAGGGAGAGAGAAGGGATAGAGAAGAGAGAGAGAGAGAGGGATAGAGAAGAGAGAGACAGAGAGAGAGAGAGAAGAGAGAGGAGAGAAGGGATATCGAAGAGAGAAAGAGAGAGAGAGAGGGGGAGATGAGAGGGATATAGAAGCGAAAGAGAGAGAGAGAATATCAAGTGAGAGTAACATAGGTCCACGGCTATAGAAAGAGAGACTCTCTTTCTATAGCCGTATAGTATACATTATATACGGAAAGGGAGATATTAGTCCAAAACACGTGTAGCAATTCACGAATCACTGACCTCTCTGACCTCTACCCGAGGTCCGAGTGGCAGAACAACATTCCTCAATAAGGGATGATCTCAAAATAAGAATGTGCAGTACATGATTATTAAATCTTTGTTTGTATGATTAAACGTATCTTCTTCTTTTTTAAATAAAGAAATAAAAAATAAATAATGTTACGTTCTGTCTATAAATGATTACCCAAAACTGTCCCTGTACAACGACTTTGCGGGGTATATTGAGATCATCCCGAAATACATGTGCTCAGAAAATGCAAGCCTGGGATGCGTCTTCGGGCCAAGCCAACGCACATACTATACTACACTGCACTGGGCCTGGGATCAATGCCAGCGTGTCAATGCACAATCACTCCCACAACATACAGACACGGCCCGTTCGTTCACAGAGCTGGCGAAACAGCATAGCCGAGTCATAACAAATGCATTTCAATTTGAAAACACAGAAACGATTAAGAGATGGAAATGGAAAAATAAGTTAAAGAGAACAACACTGAATATTCCGGCAGGACTGAGCATGAAATGCATAGATTTACGTACTGAATTAAGTACAGTAATTGCAGTAAAGATGGCGGCCTGATCGATTATAAAATTATATATTACGATTACAGTGTACAGACAAGTATTTTTCTTTTTAATTAACGAGACAGAATAAAAATCATACACTAAGGCAACTTGACTTTAAAAAAATTATCTTCATGATTATATATATTTGATTAGTCTGGTAATATGATTTGGTGTCAAAACATGTTAATTATTACACTTTGACAATAGTGTTATATATGTGTTATGCTCTTCAGATGACATGTAAATTTTCGAACTGAGAGGGAGCTATACCAAATTTACCGGGAGCACCGGTAAATTTTTATTTTAAAATTTTTTCTCCAAATCAAAAGTGTTTTAGAGCCCAATTTTGTTAGAGTTGAGTGTTCTAACACTAGGCTTCACAATGATAATGAAAATTTTAAATTTCATGATCCACAAAAATTGAAATATTCCCAAAACTTTGTATTACCTTTAAGTCATCGATTTTTCATTCAAAATCTAAATCTTCTTTTAGAAATTTTTGCTTGGAAAATGGAAACCAGAGCAATGGAGTGATGGTTCGAGCATATATTACTAAAGCACATATGGACATATATATATTATAACTGTTTGTTCAGAATGATTTTTCAGTGTCTCCTTAAAAAAATTTAATCGAAAGTTTATGTAACTATAAATATCATTTTCATGTGTTAATAATCTTACACCAATTTCCTCACACTCCATAATTGAATCTTTGATGACTTACTTCACAATGTAAGCTCCTAAGAGTGATTTGCCGATAGGGAAGCGAGACTGCGTCCTCTCCTCGTATTTCTCCTTCAAGGCCAAGAGTTTGTCCAAGAGTCCATCCTGCTCGTATTTCTCTGAGAGCATCCTTATCCCCGATGGTCTCGGTGATTCTCCTGCTTCCAGTGTTTGGTCAAGCAGCCTCTCTGCACCTAAAATATAAAATTATGATGGTGTTACACGCTCGGTGTGAACGAGATGCTCTCTCTTTTCAGCACAAATTGCTTAATCTGGGGGTACTTGGTCTAGCAATTTCTCTGAATCTTTACAACTGGAAGAATGTGGTGTAACATACAGAGCTAACCTTCACCAAAACAATTATGAACTAACAAAAAATGTGCATTTCTTGAATGCAAACTATGGAATGAAACAGCGATTGGAAATTCAAATTCAGTACTGTTTTCATGAAACGTTGAGTATTCTCTACAAATACCAGTATGAAATACTGGATACAAGTACAACTGGACAGCTCTGTAAATGCCCCATGTTAGTGATAAACTCAAGCCAACATAATTTCAGCACTCATTTAAAAACCAGACTCTATTTGGTGTCATCTGTCTCTATCAGTGCAACCAAATCTCAAATCTCAGTGGTGTCAAAAGGGAATCTAACCTTGGTAGCAAACTACTCTAGAAGAAAGCAGAAAAATCAGAGAGGTAGACTGGTGAAAATTTGAATAAAAAGAATGAAGTTACAGGAGAAAGTTATGAATTTTTGAAAGTTGCAATCACTATAGGTATGGGCTCTTCAAATTGGCTGAATCGGTAATGTCTCTGTGATGTAGCGGCGGACAGCTTCCCCATTTGTTCCAACACACAAAATGACTAAAATTTCATTTTTCTTTTTTAAATGTATGACACAGTATGGTCTTTTGTTTTTAAGAGGACCCGTTATAATATACTCTCCATGGTATATTTTGAGTAGTACCCCAGGGTGAAGGCACTTGGGAGAAAAACAGAAATGAGTGATAGTTAATGGGAGAGTTATCCGTTACTGTGTCACAATCCACTGACAAAATTGGCGATTTGAGACTCGCATAGCTCTAATGATCTCATATTTCAAACATTCACAACTTTCTTATCATTGGTCTGATTTATTTCAAACTTTCGCCAGTTTGTTATTTCTCTGCTTTCATTCGAGTGAACTTACTACATGCCTGGATGTTGGATTGCCTTTTAAATGCCTGGTATTGGGTAAAACTTACTTTCGACATCTCCTTTCTTGACATACTCAATGAGAAGCTTGTTGGTTAGGACGCCAGACATTTTGAAGTCACAAGATTTCTCCGCTCTACAAAAGCGAAACATAAAAATAAACCCTTTAATTTTTTTAGTGACAGCCTGATCAACTGGCTAGTAACAAGGCAAGCATCCTTACATATGCTGTAGCTACCAAAAGCCCATCCTTTTTTTTGCACTCTTAGTTCCCGTTTTATATTGTTTGATTGTCAGCTCTCTGTTCACTTTTGTATATTCTGATGAGGGCAAGACAAAAAGCTTTCAGTATGTCTGTATTCAAAGCCAAACCATTTCCTGTCAAATAAAAGCTGCTTCAGACACTCTTTATGCCCACCGTTCAATGATATTCCAGCCAAGAAACCTACCGAACTACCTTCATTACATTAAACAAGGATTGTATCAAAATGATTATTAAACGGAGAAAAATGAATAGAGTCCTCCCAGATTTCTCATATACTGTTGTCATATACTATTGTAAAAAGATGACAACAAAGATCTATTAAATGTTCAAGGGCACACTTCAAAGCCTGTCTGCACTAGTTTGGCCAGGAGGGATTAGACCTCCCAGCCTGGTCACTGACAGGTGGATATCTCATTAACTCAGCTCTCAATTAACATAAGAAAAAGGGGATCATGGGGGACCAATGGGCACCGCTTAGGCATTGTTTGCTATATAGAGGGAGCAAGTAGCTACAAGAAGTGCAGTGGGGCTTAAGAGAAAAATGATCAACAAGGCATAATAGAAACATCCTCACAGATCTTTTACAGCTAGAGCATCATCAATGTGACCCTGCTTCAGCATCTGGAAGATGATCTTATCATAGACACTGGCACCAACATCCTTTCCTTGAGCAAGAGATTCTTTCAAAAGCTCCTGGGCACCTTCAATATTCTACAGATTAGCAAGATGAAGGCAGAAGGAAATGATAAGTGATTGCATAGAAAATTAGATTTTATGAGGAACTGTCAGGATGTTATTTCAAATAATTGATCAAAAAGGATATGGGACTCTTCAAATTTCAATGGGTAAATTAAGCCAATGTTTCAACATCATGAACAAATTGTCACAAAGCACCTACGTACACAGGAAACAAGAACTCATATATAAATATTACACAAGATGTTATAATAGGACATTCTATAAAAAATATCAATTACATCCCTAACCCTAAATCCTATATCTTTGTTTTAAAAAAGATAAAAATAGACAAGAAAAATGCTTACAAAAAAAAACAAAAACACAAAAAACACAAAAAAGAAAAAGACACAAAAAACAAACACAAAAACCCAAAAAAGATAGCTATTGTCTATGGAACAAGTTTAGTGTCACCAATATATCAAATCAGGGTGAAATCAGTATGAAATGTTACATCAAATATATCAGTTTAACACCGTTGATTACACTTTGCCAAAAAAAGAAGCAAACAACATTAAAAAGAAACTGAAAAAGGCTTACTCCTGCTTTCAAGATACGTTCGATCTTCTCGGTGGAATTCAGATCTTCATTGTCAAGCTGAAGACAAAATTAATTGAAAAATAAGTCAACAAGGAGGATTATTGCACTGCTAAAAAAGTACAATACAATATAAAGTTAAAGTTAATTTCCAGGCTTTTTTTGGTAGGTTGATTTATTTGTTTTACCTGACTGCTATTAAGAAAACATGTGTATGCTTGTAAGTAAGCGACTAGAGGACTGACGGCTTTGTCCTCTCTGAGGGACTTGGTAATGAGGATTACGATTACGAGACCACTGCTCTACCACTGAGCCATTGCGCCTCACTACAAACGACAACACCACTTTTAATGAAGAACAATAAATTTCAATGTGGTTAGTACATTAATCTGTTAAAGGAACATTAAAGCAACGATCTGTTTCAGTATTTAAAGGGTGACCAGTTTATACTACGAACATATGATGTCTTGTTTTACCCCAAAGGGTATTTACTTGTGGGCATTTTGAGGAAAACGCCTTCACAAAGATTAAAGCAAAGAATGAAATCCTTAAGTTTACTTGAAATATATTTGCTGTAATACATTATGAGATTAAGAGTCATTTTATGAATTAGCTCTTCAATAATGCACTCTTGTATAAACTGTTTGCTGAACACAATTTTAGCTTTCGCTTAGAGAAGTATGCACTTGCACAAAATCTTCCAAAAATGCCAACAAAAATCAACACTTTTCTTTTGAAGTATCAAGAAATAAAACTGTCATAAAACAGTACCTGATCAGCCGTGAGCTGAGGGACCTCGAATGGTATAGACCTGTCATAAGACCGGAGTACATTGGCAAGGTAACGCATCGTTCTGTCTCTAGGGACCACGCCCTCTTCCTGCATAGCAGCCCACACCTCCAGACACTTGTCAACATCATTGTTACGAGCTTTGGAGCAAAATAAAAAGAGGTAACATATGAATCAATTGCGTTTTGCTCTGCCTTAGCAGCAAATTGATAAAGGATTTGAATCATACAAGGTGTTATGTACAGAGCCTTGCACCTTCGTCTTTGAATCTAATGTCCTAAATCTGAAGAATGCTATAATTCATTGTGATGTAAAGACAATGTGATCATTGAAGTCAAGTACACAGTATACACAGCAGGAGCACGAGTACGAGGTTCAAAAAGTTCAAACCAAATATGATACAAGGATCATAATGAAATATTTCAATTAGTTCAATGTGACTAAGGAATTAAAGGAATGAGTTTGTTAGTGTTTATTTTTTCCTCGATCACACTATATCTGACCTACACTATAACAAGGCTATCTAATTAAAACATTCATCACTTATACTACAATTTTGAGGAGTCTATAACATATGGAACAAACAAACTTGGAATTTGCCCATATCTATATACCCTTGAATCTCTCTACATGAAAGAGGGAGCATAAACTTTAAAAGGGTGGATGACGTACTGTGTAATTGAATGAGATAGAAGTACATCTGGTCCCTGTCACATGCATACAGGTCTTTGGTGATAGCCGTCAGTTGTTGTAAAGCCTCCACATTGTTAGCTCCGATACAACGCTCAGCGTACCACTGGATGCGTTTGTTCTTGGCGATCATACCTGGGGTCTGTTTGAAGTTACATGAAAGGCGACGGTGGGAAACAAGTGGAGTTAAATACATGTATCAGCCATTATCATTTTTATCTTAATCGCTATCATCATCATCATCCATCATCATCATCACCATCATCACCATCATCATCACCATCATCATCGCCATCATCACCACCACCATCATCATCACGTGCTTCTTGTCAACAAGTATACGAAATCATTTGAGAAACACTGAAAATTTATCAACAACCTGAAAAATTACATGACCACGCCATCAATTGTTATTATTGCATGCTCGTTGCTTTTGTGTGCAAAGTTATCATGCATGGAACCGCGTCTAACATTTCAAATCAAACCTAGCACCATACAATCCCTTGAAAATTTCGAATTAAAAAATAGTGTTTCTTTGCAGACCAGTTTCTTTCTTAGTATCGATTGAAAGTTTGAAAGTTTCCTTTGTTTGGTAAACAATATTAGAATTTGAATCTTACCTCAATGAGCTTCATGGCTTCATTGTATTTTCCAGATGTGCAGAAAGCAAAGATGAGATCATATAGCATGTTGATGTCACCGTGCTGCTGGCTTGCAAAGTCCATTGCTTTAACGATAAAGATAGAGATGGATATACATGTAGTTATTGCATTTACATCATGATCTTGCTCATAATGAACACGATCATTATCCACAACATCATCATCATCGGAAGTGACATTACATATCATTCCATCATGACCAAAAAAATATCGTCTTCACATCCACTACTCAAGAACTCAAGAACTAATAACAGTGTCATCATTACCAACATCACCATCATCTTCTATACCATAACCCCCACTACTACATCATCACTATAACCCAATCATCATCGTCGTCGTTGTCATCATCATCACCACCACCACCACCACCACCACTACCACCACAATCACCACCACCACTGCCACCATCACCACTACCACCACCACCACCATCATCATCATCATCACCAACACCATCACCACCATCCACCCCCAACCATTCTTCCTCATCAACTTACCTTTCTGAAGCTGATCTGTATGGCCCTCTTCCACCAGACGAACAAGGACATCTTGGAAGTGAGGCATGATGCTGTACTTGGCTTGGCAGTCTCGGATACATGCCAGTGCTCCTTCCAGATCGTTCCTGTAAATGAATCATTTCAAACAGAGTTATTCCTTGATATAGAGCACTACAATCCTTTTAGTATCCATCTATTCAATCTATGTACCATTTTGCTCATAAATTTTCACTTCACAAGCCATCACACTCCTATCATAGAGAAATTTATAGATGTTTTTTGTTTTCAACTGAAAACTTGAAATTGGAAATAATCCTAGTGGGCACCAAGATATACGTCAGATACAACAGTTGGTTTTACACCAAGACTTGTTGGAGTTGTCACATATGTATTTTACATTATAAAGCCTAAAAAGGCCTGAACTAAGGAGATGTCACGGCCTGAATTCAGGCAAGAGCCATAACAAAATTGGAATCCCTAACTGTCCAGGCAAATTTGTAAAAGCAGAAATAATGTTTTTTTAATCATCACTAGATCTTGAATGACCCTCTCCTCCTCTTGCCCTGATAAGGTAATTGATGAAAGAGAACAAAGCATTACTTGGCCATGTATGCGCTGACAACGGGTCCTACAAGGTTGTTGGTAGGCTTCACCAGACCAAGTTCCACCATCGTCTCAAAGATGCGCTCCACCTCCTCGCTCAGTCCTAGGGATGCTAGCTCGTTCAGCATATGGAAGGTCTGCTTCTCCATGCGATCCGTATCCACTGCAAGCTCCTTCATCTCCTGTATCATGTCCAATGCAGCTGAACACACACAATGTCAAATAGATTTATAGTAATGTCCAGTGGCAAGATACCTATTTAGATATTCATCCATTGGAACTTGTAATACAGTTATGTTGATAGTGTGCAAATGTAAATCATAGCTCATTCCTGTTTCTTTGTTTAATCATGTAAATACAATACACAAATACAGTCTATGAATAAAGTATACATTTATTTTGTATATACCTTACTATCTATTAAGGTCCAGTACCAGATTCAATAGGCATTAATGTGTTCTTGTTCCTTTCATCTCTTAATTTCTCAACTTGCTTCATACATAAATTATTTTGTGTTTATTACTATTTTATAAATTTCATGTTGCAGTTCCACCTCTCCATACCAAGAAAGGCCCTAGTAAGATGCTAATCGCCATTGTGAATTAACTTCTAATATACTATCGCAGTGTCGTAATATATACAGATCTCTATACACAATTGCTGTCAGAGTTTCATGTCCAGTAAATGGAGGAATGAAGATAGAGCTGCTGTTTTGTAACTGGGATGTCCCACATTCAAAAACAAGGCAGTGTTTAGCCCCCTTGGGTGTGGCATCAATCTCCAATCACTCAGTCCTTTGGATAGTATGCAAAGGAAGCAGGGCTGCTTGTATTCAAGCATAATACATGTGAAAATGACAAGACACTGACCTGGGAGTTGATTTTCTTTCGCAAGGTGGCAGATCAGGAAGCGATACTTGGAGATGTCTAACTTGAAGCTGGGATCAAACTTATGCCTGAAGTAAGAAAAATATGAAAAAGATTCCCCCAAAATACAAACAATGAAGTTAATCAAATTCTTTTGTGCCCTACCTGAATATTGATTCAGCTGAACACTCACAAGTAATTCATGAAACAATATTATAAGCAATCACAATACATCAAAGCATTCACTGTTTGAATATCTAGGAGCACTGTTGAGCTAAGTCTACCAGCACTATTTATTTATATTTCTGGACATCCCTTCCCTTCTCCTCTAATAAGCCACAATACAAGTGTGATCTTTGACCAACGAGATTATTAACAAACGTTTTAAAAACACCGTTGCTAAATCCATGATTTTGAGCCACAATGTCATTTATTTCATAGCTGCCAACCATTCCTATTTTGGATGAATGATTCCTATTATTTGGCCTTCAAGCTATTTTTTTGAACCTTAGATTCCTCTCTTTTTCTGAAATATTCTGTGTGAAAAGTATACAATAGACTGTATTCCTAATTTTGCCTTGATGTATTCCTAATTTTTGCTGTGAAAGGTAGGCACGTATGTTATCGTTGAATCCATGCTACATCAACATGCAAGAAAAGACTTACAATTTGTCCTTCAACTCCATGGCTTCAGTGAATCTGCCTTGGTTACTGCACATGTTGATGAGGCAGGCAAAGATAGCTCCCGTTGGTTCATAACCAGCCTCGTCAAACTCCTTCTTCAGCTCTATGGCTCGCTCGTAATTCTAGAAGAAAACAAGGGTTTGGATACAACAATCTGCGAAGTCAAATAATCTCAGAATAAAATGAAATTGATGTATCAAATTACAAGAAATTAGTAAATGATGTATGTCAAAGCTATTTTAATTCAAGAGGTATGATCGCTGAGCAGTAATGAGGTTAAAAACATGAGAAAACCCCATCGCTGTTGGGACTACAATATAAAACCTTGTCCCATCTGTGCATATCCATGTTGATTTTTTCAGTAAATATATGGCTTCCAGTATGTTTTCATAATTCTGATGATCTAAACAAATCTAAATGTTAGGATTCCTATCAACTACATGATTGGTGAATTAAAATGACTTTCAGACAGTCTGCTACTATGAATAAAACTTTCTGATGACTATTTCGATCTTCAGGATTTTGCTAATTTTTCGGCATGCAGATTTCCCACCCTCCCCCCATAATATTATGTATACTGTATAAATGCAAAAGATTGAAAGATTATTTCAACTTCCATGATGGTACATCTAGCGAATCCAGCCGTTACAGCAAAGATGCAATATCTACATTGATTTGTATTACACGTACACGCACCTTGCTGGGCCATGTGTTTAATATAAACCTTGATTTTGGGTCAGATTACAATAAATAAAGCGTACCAATCACCCCAAAAAACAATTTGGGTTCGGTTAAAATGTTCAAAGGTAACCTAAGCCAGCTTTCTATGGGCTATAAGAAAATTAAAGAACAACATAAAACTGCGCAAACAGACGTGCGAGCTCTATTTGTGTGTGTGTGTGTGTGTAATTGGGTCTTTACAGACGTGTATTAATCAGATATGATTATTTACGTCTGGGGACCAACCTTTAACGTCACCATCCGAAAGACGGGTGCGTTGTGTAGTCTACTCAAAAGTTGCTTTTATGTTAATTGAGAGTGTGTTTTAACTTGCAAAAATCTCTTTGGTGAAATAATATTTGGAGCTCATATTTAGAATATAGTATTACGACACAATCCTACAAACATACAAAACAATTTTTTTTGGGTGGTTAGTACAAAAAAAAATTTAGATGAATGTTGCAGTGGTCTTCTAAGTATCACGAAACAGAGCTCTGATATAAAGGATTGATGGGCTTACATTGTTTGCAGTATGGACCAGCAAGAGTCTCCTCAGGATCCCTCTCAGGTTGCCTCCTTTCTCTTTCAGCTCCACTAGATGGCTCTCCAGCTCCTCTAGGGATACCTCCTAATATAAAAAACAACATTTACATTATATTCCAGTAGGTTCGCTTGAAGACATCTGAGTGATTACCTGAAGGATAGGACAATGTGAAAGGTAACTCTCCCCCAGGATAGCAAAGGACAGAAGGTCCTCTGGGAGACATCTGGCTAAGGACAACATGGAAGAATCCTACATACCTCTCCGGATAGAACGTCAAAGTTGGCGACACGATCGTTCTTGATCTCACTAGGGTCCATGAGTTTGAGAGCAGCAGATTTCAGCATGGGCAGCTTGATGCGATCCAGCTGGTTCCGAATCCCTCGATACCTTGACCCAGTGACGTACAGACCCTGGTGAGGGTAAAGAAAGAGATCTCGAAATGATTGCAATGAAGGGATTGAGCTTTAATTGTTAGGGATGCTGTACTAGGTATAATCCCGTTAGGACCACAGGAAGATTTATTATGCTTGTGATGACAAGAAAATTGGATCTCAGTGTTTTCATAATCTTTCTTTAAATATTCTGATTTCAAAGCCTACATTGAGTCAGGATGGTGTAAATTACTTCGGCGACACAATGGGTCATTCTTTATAATTAAATAGCGACAATTTATTAAAATTTTGGTTACACTTATACCTGGGAAGGACATCAATGAGATTCAAGATTTTACATTGAAAGATAAACACGAGGGGAAACCTACCTCTCTTGTTAGTTTTTTAAATAACAATTCAAGATCAGGTTTGACCAGAGAAGCTTGTTTTATGGGGATGCTAGAGACGATATCATACAGGAAGCTCCCAAGTTGGTCTGAAAAACGAATGATATACGAGCAAACTTAGAGTTATACAACATAATAATAATTTTGATTTAAACAAAAAAATTCAACTCGGACTCGAAAGATAAATTAACCAATATTTACCACTGCTAATCTGTTACAGCTGATGCCTACAGCCCAAGCAATAACTCTAGATTACATGATATGTTCAATGGTGCATGTGTTACTAGTCATAATGGCCTCTCCTCTTGTGGACTGGTTGATAATTGATTTGTCATTTTAATCATGCACTGAGGAACTGATCACCAAGTTTTTGTTGTTGCTATGTATGTTTTGGGCTTTATGCTTGTATTCTACCACCAATATATCAGCTTTAAGTATTACTTCAGGGCCCCGTCTCATAAAGAGTTGCGATTGATCCAAAGCAATCGCAAGTGTACAGTCTTGTATCTCTTATGAACATAGAGTGATTTCAAGTTGGGTGTTAGTGTTAGTGTTTAGAGCAGTCAAGAGCTCTTAAATCGAGCTTAAAATTTGCTGATGAAATTAAGAGCCTGATACCGATATCAATATCGATAGCTTAACACTAACACCGAACTGGAAATCAACATTTGCTTAATCCCTAGGGGCTAGTGTTAGTGAATAGGACATTTGTACGTAAAATATTAACACCAGCCACAAAGGTCGGATCAGCAGACGACAATTTTGCAAAGTCGATAACACTAGCTACCGGAAGTTGACGATATTCAGAGGTCAAAGCCTTAACACCAGCTGATTTCCATCTCGGTGTTTATGGCTGGTGTTAGTGTTTATTAAACACTAACACCAGCCATAAACACCCAACTTGAAATCACTCATAGTTGCAATTGATATCAACTCTTTATAAGACGGGCCCTGATCTAAGAATGTCAAATTCTAAATATCAATACAGCATTATAAATAAAAGTATAAGGGACTTGGACATACATGCTGTGTAGTACATGCACATTAGTCACAAAGGAACTGGATATTTAAATCATACAAGTGGGAAGGAGGAGGGGGACTCTGGATTACCTCCATCCCAACCACCTCCAGGATATTGATCATGGTCTCTTTCTAAAAGCCTGAGGTACCTGTAGATTTCTTGGTAGACTTACAGATAGCATAGTTCAAAACTTACCTTCCTTGGTAACATTATTGTCTTGTATGTCTTCATGGCTATCTACCAGGTGCTTACAGATCTGAAACATTGCTTCTGCTTGAGGGTTCCTACAAAGAACATTGAATCAAAAGGACATGTTCATTTGGAATACAATACCATGTTCTGACACAAAACACCCAATGCAAATTGCCCTTTTTCGTGCCACTTCATTTACAGACAAATATCATAATTGAACACTAAAATGCCCATATTTTACAAAAATGTAAACCCAACGCAAGGTTTAAGTTCAGTTTAGAGTCAAGTTTAAAGAAATTAGACTGCGGTCAAAGTTTCCCTTTGTTAGACATGACTCTATAGGCTTATCACTGGGCTTAACTGAATAAGTAGAACATGTACCCAAGAGTCCATTATAGGGTTTAATTCATTCACTGTTTCCATGGTGATGTATTAAGCAAAACCAGTTATTTGATCCAAAACTGACAATAGAGAAAGTAAGAAACCTGTACTCACTTGCTGAAGCAAACAACCAGACCAGCTCGTATGAGAGGAACATCAACAAGATCTCTGTATTCACGGACTGTAGCGAATGAAAAATGACAAAAATGACAATATAGTATATGATAGCACGCAATCAAGAAGCACTGCCACATGCACCTGAAGTACATCATCCTTATCACATTTCACACTTAAGAGCTCTGCCAAGAATGAGATATTCTTGCACACTATCTCTAGTACAAGGGCAGCATTGTTAAAAGCCTCTTTCAAACTCATGCTGCTACTGCACCGCAATTCACTCATTCAAAACAAGATTGTATAAACATGCAAATTGTTACAACTTTCCCTTGCACCCAACAAAGTATTGTCGTTTTTCTTTTATTTCTCTGAAGAAGACAGTACAGTTCAGTGGGTACAAGAGTGGTCTTCAAAAGATCAAACGACCAAGGCAAAAAAAACAATGATGCACTTTGGCACAGCATTCATCCTCAATCACCTAGTCCCTCAGATGGGACTTGAATTGAAGGCTTTTGCCCCATGAAGCTCAATACCAAGCCTTTGTCACTCAGAGCTTTTTTCCAAGCATATACATTCCCTCTAAACACTCCTAAAGTATCAATAGACCGGTTTACTAACATGTTCAAATTTTATGCTTACTTTTTAAACAAAGGTTGTTCCTGACAACCTGAAACCTTGCCCGAGGCTTGCCTGACATAGTAACAAGTAATATATGCAGACTGGATTCCAAGTATTATAGTGCATTCATTAATAACAGGTTAATTGAATAACTCCTCACTAGGTCCTCAGGAAAGAAACATCCATACATATAAATATGTTAGTAAACCGGTCTATTACCAATCATTTTTGTAATTCCCATCCAAATCATTGGATAACATTCACACTTCAAAGAAAAGAAAGAGGACTTACTGAGCTGAACCACGCTATCCAATCTCTGATGTTTGGTTTCATTCCTCGCCATGGCGGTCACAAGAGACTTGTCAACAGGTATCCCAATTTCCTGTAAAGAAGAGAACAATTACGATGAATGCCCATTGTATTGCATTTAAACATATATGGCATTAATATGAGTGTACCAACTGTGAACTAGATTGTGTAAAAATCTGTAAAATTTGCCAGGTTCTGGGATTTGTTAGGCATGTGATTCTGCCATCTCACAACAAAATTATTGCCAACCGGTACATGTATATCCAAATTTAAAGCAAAACATAAGATGTCTCAAATACATGTGTTCTAGAGTGAATATTTAGAGGTAGAGTTCTACACTCATAGATGTAAGAAAAATCAAGAAAGTAAGTAATTTTGATCATGTCCACCTATACCAAAAGTGAGCACTAGCTATAAAGCTAATAGTAATAATAATGTACAATTAATATTTTTATATCAACTGCTTCAGGGTCCCATATCAGAAAGAGCTGCCATCAATTCAAATTGATCACGACTTAAAATTGGAGAACTTACAATCGATTCAGATTGATCACAACTCTTTATAAGACAGGGCAGAAGTTTCTGGGTACCTGCCAAATAAAGTTGCATGGCTGGTAATTGAGGTGTTGCATGGATTACCCACTTACTACATAAATCATGGATCACTAATATCGCACTCTCAAAAGTCAGTATCCCTTGTAATGGAATGTGTGCATGCAATTGTGTAACTTACATTGATGGCTGCCTGGATGTCTGCTAGTGTCCCTCCTAGACATGGAAAGACAAACTTGGTGAGTGTATCACTGCTGGTTTCAACACCCATATCTCTCATCTGCTTCAGGGTGTTCATGATCCCTGCAAAGAAAGAAAAGACGACTCTTTTAAAGCTTGCTCCAGCACAGATTGCATGGTACAGTCAAACCGGCTTTGGCAACCACCTGTATAGAAAGACCATAGAGACCACATTTCATGTTTCCCTTGATGTTCTCATTAAAACCTGTATAAAAAGAACCTGTACATGAACACCACTTGCTTAGGAAAACCACTTTTCTAGCCTACTCTGAGTGGTCCTCATATAAAGATTTTACTGTTTATCTCTTCTATTTGAAGGACTACGATTGCTCAAGACTCAAGACTGACTTCTGGTAGCTCAAGCACAGCAATTGTAGTTGTTTGATATTGTTTTCACTGCAATTATCATGAGCAGAGAATTGCAGGAGTTTAAATAGTTTATCTATAGACTGCTTGTTGGCATCCTTACCTTCTCTGTCACTGGCAGCATAATCTCTTGCAAAGATTGGCCAGAAGTAGTGAGGTCTTACTGGAATCTCCTGCAGAAAAAGAAAGAGAAATCTCTTATTGAAAGAACCATTACCCCTGTTGGCACCTTGAGATTACATACACTATGACCATTTAAGAGAAACACACCAAATAGTATACTATTTTAATGCTTTCAGACGAAAAAAGTGCTATCAATACAAACCACTGTAATACACATGGCATGTGAGATATCAGCCCCATTTGACTCTATCCTTTCCTCCCATAAGAAGTAAAATAACGTAGGGTACACAAGAAAACCTGGGGCAGTTTACAAATTAATAGGAAGAGGGCAATGCCGTGCAATGTGTTATGAGCAACATAAGTCTTTTATCCATTAGTTCAATCCCAAAATGAAATTTGTTTTAGATGAACCCCTGAATAATGGTATGGACACCAAAAAGAATAATTTTAATCAATTAAGAGATTTTTATTTTTAGATGAAAGAAATAGATAAAGGCTCGCTTTTTGGGATGCATTACATGATAGTGCCTACCACCTGTTTCAGGAGCTACAAAATATCAGGCTAACATTTTTCTCTTATATTTTGTTTTGTACAGAAATCAACATTTAATATTCTCCAAAATTTGTTTCTGAAGCTTCAAGCAAAACAATAGGTTAAAAGTGTTAAACCAGAAATAAGAATTTTTCAGATTTAAAGCTAGCTAGGACATAAACAAGCAACTCCTGACTATTTTGTGTGCTACATTCATCAAGTTATTATCAATAAACAAAATAGTAATCAACAGAAAGAATTTTCCCATTCAACGCTTATGAAATTCATCATACTTACTAGCTCAAGCATTCTCCTCATGATTCCAAAAGGATAATCTGCAAAATAGGTTAACAAACATACAATGAAATGTAAGTTTATGTAACGTCATCCACTGAAAGCCAGAAGGACGTTCACACGTAAATTTAAACACATAGTAAATTAATGCCTTTTAAGAAATCTGAACAGACTACACTTTAGGTAAGATATTGGCACAGGGTTCATAGGTTATTACTAAGTAAAGTTTCAATCCAATTACACTTTAAATGTATCTTGTATGATAAGCCAGGACACAGAATCCCTGATTAAGGAAAACAAGAGAAACGCTCTCGGCGGTCTCGCCTGCATTACACAATTCGTTATGATGAAAAACTGAGGTTGGGACATTATTTATAGGCAGGGTGGCCCATTAGCAGGCCCCCCAAAATGAAATTCTTTGAATTTAATCATCATTTTTAAGTGAATATTGGCAAAGAATCATCAGAATAATTATTTACTATTATTTGTACCAAGATTGATAATTTTCATGAAATATGCACAAATAACAAAAATTGATTTATTAATTCTCATATTTAGTTGTGAAAACATAATCCAAGTCTACTGACCTAAAATGACCTTTAACCTTGACTTTGTGACCTGGAATTTGTGTCAATGATTTGTGATACTTGATGACCCTTGGGTACAATTTTCATGGAATAGGAATGTATACTTTCAAAATTATGATAACAATTCAAAATCTTAGCCTGATGCCACAACATAGTCAAAGTTTGTTGACCTAAAATGACCTTTGACCTTGACCTAGTGGGCTGAAATTCTACTCACATGATGAGGAATACTTGATAACTCTTTAGTCCAAGTTTCATTGAATAAGAACTTATACTTTCAAAATTATATTAAAAATTCAAAAACTTAACCTCAAGTTAAGTTTTTGATGATGATGCCACGACATAGTCTAAGTTTGTTAACCTTAAATGACCTTTGACCTTGACTTTGTGACCTGAAATTCTGCTCACATGATTTGGGATACTTGATAACTTTTTGGTCCAAGTTTCATTGAATAGGACTTTATACTTTCAAAATTATATTAACAATTCCAAAACTTAACCTTAGGTTAAGTTTTTGATGTTGATGCCGCCGCCGCCGCCACCGGAAAAGCGGCGCCTATGTCTCGCTTTTTGCTACGCAGGCGAGACAAAAATGTGAGTATATGGTACTGAAGACAAATAAACTTGGGTCTATCAAAACATAATATAGGTAGCTCAAAAAGTTTGCTGTCAACTTGTGTATTACACACTCATCTATAACATAAACAAACCTAGAAATATGTTGAGAAATGGGAAAATCTAATAAATATAAAAACAGACAGGCAGAGGTAAGAGAGAACATCATTGCAAAATAGCTTACACAATCACACACAAAAATATTCAAGATGATATATTGATAGCATATTTGTTGCACATACCTTTATTCTCCTGCACCTTCCGAAGCGATGAATGAAGCGCTATTATGTAAGGCGACGAGTGGAGGCCAGATGAGATGAGCTCGTCCAGTTGTCCAAACAACGTTTCATGGGGCTAAAAAGAATGATTGAAGTAAAAATTAAAAAAAATAAAAAATTTGTTTAGTTCATATTTCATTTCATTTTCATGTTGAAAACATCTTCATGTACACAAAGAGTAAACAATAAATATCAAGAATAACTGATTAAGAAAATTGCTCTTTGATAACCCATGTGTCATAATGCAATCCATGCTTACTAGAAAGAATAATTAAAGTAAAAAGTCTATTATTTTGTTCATATCATATCATTTAATTTTAGTTCATTCCATGTTGGAAATGTCTCTATGTACATAACCTGTAAACAAGAACTACCAAGTGATCTACAAAATTGGTCTTTGTCTGTCTCATAATAAAAGCCTATGCTTACTAGTTGTATTTGGACAGCGTGATCGATGAAGAAGTTGCCTTGGTTCTGTGGCTCTGCAGAGTTCTCTACTCTCAATCCCTGGAACATCTTGACAATCTCAAAGGCTGCTTCATGCTGACCCTTGGTCATCAGGCTCAGTGAGAGGTTGATAGCATCTGTACCAACAATCATGAGAATGTATGAAGTAGATTTATGTCAAATACATGTACATAATGCTCATAATTCTTAATTACAATTTAATAATGAAAGCAAACTAATTTGCTAAGGCTTATACATGCATTTTATTAAGTATCACAAGCCATCTGTGTATCTTGTTTCATTCTTGATGTTTCTGACACAGATCAGAGACATTTTACACTGTCATTGACTATGATGGAATTTAATTCTTTGACCATAAATATCGTATTTCATAAAAAAGAAACATATTTTCTGCTCATGCTTCCTGGGTCCCATATTTAAAATCCTATTTGAGGAAACACTGGAGAAAGAATCTCATAACAAATTTAGAAGGGCCCGTTATGCCTTCAAATGTCAGACAAGATGGAGGAATATATTTGGACATGGTTTTTCACTCTCACCTGGAATATAACCTGCATTGAGCTGCACCTTCTCCAGGACCTAGAAAACAAAACCAAAAACAGGACATTGTGCAATGTGCATTGAAAAATGAGACAGAAAGTGCATACAATGTGTCCTTTACATCATTCGTCCTTTTATCCATTCATTTCATCCAAGCATGAAAATACATTGATATACTCATTTACTGATGGATTCTTTCTGGTATACTACCAATATTTTGTGGTCACATTAATTTTTTTCTTTCTTCAATTTTTGAATGAGATACATTGATTATAATAATAAAAACCCTGTTGTACAGACATACAGTAAAGCACAATGAAATATGATAGGAAATAAACACAAACCTACTATTCAAAGAACATTTGATTTACTGTAAATCAAACCATATAAATTGTTTGTGTAGCAATATCTAACGCCAAATGACTTCAGAATTCAAAGAGACATATCAGATATTTACAATCTCATACATATCACACTGGAACCAAATGTCACAACCTCTCCATTGAGAGTCCAGGGGCCCGTTGTACAAAACTTACCATTGATGGTAACTTTGCCATCAATGGTAACTACCATGGAAACCTTGATTTTGATTGGCTGTTGAGCCCTGTTACCATGGTAGTTGCCATTGATGGCAAAGTTACCATCAATGGTAAGTTTTATGCAATGGGGCCCAGATGACATACTACCGCCAACCTTCCTCCAACATATTTGAAAGTTTGGGAAGTGATCCAATATACACTGTTCACCTATGAATCACATGCGGTAAAATACACCAAATACAAAAATCATCAAATGTGTAAAGAGATACCAACTAGAGAATTCTGAAAATTTACAAAATCCCTGGAAAACCAATTGTTTAAAAATTACAGAAATAGATTAAAACCTGAACAAAAAATATTATAAGTGTTGTGATATTAAACTCTTGAGGAATATTGCTTACCTGTTGGAGATGTTGGCTTTGTCCACAAGTAGCAAGACTGTAAGCCACACTCAGATAACACCTTCCAGAAAGAATCACGTTGTCTGATTCCAGCTCCTGTGACAGCTGTATGGTGCCAATGAAAATGTTCGGATGTAATAATATTGAAAGCTAATTACCATTTTACATCTTTTTCACTTATAGCTGAAGTCAGTTTTGAGCTGTGGGGGAACGCACTCCTACAAATCATATTCAAAGTGCTTTTTCACAACCACAAATTGATCAACCTTGAAGTATAATATTGTTATTCATAAGGTAAAATATACGTTGTTGCATTGTGTATGTATCTACCTCGCTCCTAATGATTGGGAGAATTGAGGGCATTTGATAAGCATTCTTTGGGGGAAAATGCCCAAACTACTACAAATTCAATTTAAGAGAAAAAACAAAAACAAAAACAAACATACCTTAATTTTCCAAGGGATATTATGATCCTTTTTTTCTTCTTCCACCAGCCACCAAACCATTAAAATACAACGTAGCAACAAGGGGCAACAAGTGGACGTACTTGAATAAATTACAGATGGGAAATATTCTGCTACTGTAAGCAGTGTACTGTGGTGCTAAAATCAACCACTGCAATTAAAAGCCTAAAGTAGGTATCATACCTTTGTTATGCTTTCCATGTCTCCCGTTTCAGCATAAGCGCACATGAGTGCGGTGTAGGTGTCTGAACTAGGCTCAAGTCCAACGCTCCTTTTAAACAAAACAAAAATAAAAATAATTTTGAATAAACTATTAATCTGTTAATTACTGAATTTTCTCATACTTCTAAGCTTCAATAAAGAACCAATCAGTTTTAAAATATATACATACAAAAAGACAAAATTGTAGCTGTCTAATTGCTGTACGAACATGCCTCCTGAGGTAACATGAAATATGAAAGATAAAAAACATTTTTTTCTAGCGATCTTTCCTTACTAGTGCAAGACTTTATTCATATTTTTGGAGAATAACACATGTCAAAAATCATTTAAACCAAAGTTATATGATCAAAGAAATGTATAAAAGTCAGGTCATCAAATTTCCTAGAATATCACTCTGCCTATGATTTTGGGTGATTAACTCTCGATATCATCTGGTTTTCAAAAGCTGTTACAAGCCAACTGGCATACTGACTGAAATAGTGAAATCTTACTCTGATTTTTAAATGCAAATAGCCATAGTTGAAAATGTAAATATCCACTTACCTCATTACATTTAAAATGTTCTGTGCATTCTCAAGATCACTGCAGAGAAAAAGAAATAAGAAGTTTAAAATGATGCTCAATGAAAGGCAAAATCCATCATGCTCACATTAGTTGTTGCTATATCCAATTAGCCACAGGCAAGCTTCAAAGTGCCATGAATAACTTCTGTTTGGTAAAAAAACTGAAATACATCTTAGGGATACCAGTTGGTATTACTCCACTAGCCTGAAATGAGACCCATACAACTTGGAGTCCTATATGTTCATTACTAAAAAATAAAAAAAGAAGCTTGATATGAGGAGTAATGGCCTGAAAGTGAAATAAGGTTAAAGTCTTAAAAATGGCATTTCTGACTCGTAACACACAAGACATCCCATGTCTTACACCACAAAACGAGATGGAATGAAACAAAGCAAAACAAGATAAGACGAAAGTCACAAAACAAAACAAAACAAAACAAGGTGTTTACCCTGCTTTTCCGTGTCCTGTGATGAGGGAATTAAAGATGCCTTCCGTGACGGGGAGGTCCTTTGACTTCATGAACTCTAGGATCTTGGTAGCACCCTGGATATCACCTTGTAAGCAGTAAGCACTGATCAACCTCTGGTAGGTAATCTGAAGTAGAAAAAAAAAACACCACCATATTGAATGTCTGCAAAATAAATCATCTTCATCATTGATAGAAGAACCTATCATAAGCTATATTCATCCCAATCATGTGGTTTCATATTGTACCATTAATCAAAACCCTACGTCTAAAATTTGCCATCCATAAGTAACAACTGTCACCATTCCTCAACACATTTGCTCTAAGCCAAACAAATGCAGGGATTTCAGTAGTTTATGTTACCTAGTGACTTTGTTACGTTCACTGGTACTTGGCAGGTCTGTCAAAGAAATGGTACAAACTCTAATACTATAAAAAATACAATTTGCAGTCATCATCATTATTTATTAAAGTCAGCATGCTCCCTAATACAATGGGCTTCTGACTTTTGCGCAAGAAAGTTAATATGGAAGTATTTCTTATTTTCAATTTACAATCATAAAATAACCATAAAAAGCCTGCTTCATAACCATAGTGAATTCTGTTCACCTAAAAGTAGGCAAGCTTACCCTGTTTGGCTCAATGCCATGAGATTCCATCTGAGCCAGGAAGTCGGTTGGGGAGAACTTGTGCTCATTTTGAAGATAGACTCGGAGAAGGGCGTTGTAATGAGTGACATCAAAAGTAGTTCCTGTAAACAAATACATGTCGATACCTGTTGTTCGTACCGTATTTGCCGGCGATAAGGCCGCACCCCCAATTTTGATATTTCATAGACTAAAAAAAAAAAAAAAAAAAAAAAAAAAATGGAAGGAAAAAAAACCAAACTGACCACACAAAATTATCGTAAATTTCTTGTAGAAAACTATTTTTGCTACAAACCGATACCAAATTCATCAATATTTTTATAAAATTTACAGTAAAAAAATAAGTTTACTGCAAAATTGATCGTAATTTAGCAAATCTTCATTGATTTTGAAGTTAGTACTGTATCGCAGGCAGTTTTGGTATCCTATTTATACCCCTACCTACGAAATTGCGTGAAATGGATACGAAGAAAACAGACTTCGTCCGGATGCGCAGTTGCGTTGCGGTAGTCCGTAACGGTCTCTTCTTTTAGCAATGCAATGGCACGGACTTAAATCTAGATCTACCGGTAGAATTTGTTAAAAATAGGTAATGAAGTTTATTCACGAGATCGACAAAACTTCATGTCAACAATGCAACATGAAATAGTTGGTAAGATGTGTGGAGTTAATCTAGAAATGTCCTGTACCATTACTGGTATAGATCTAGTCATTGTACCGTTGGTAGTCCATATGTACGAAATTACGTGCTATTTTAACAGCCGATTTTTTTACTGTTGTTGCGGATTAGTCGCACCCAGACTTTTTGATATTTTCGGAAGAGAAAATACTGCGGCCTTTACGCCGGCAAATACGGTAATTGCACAGTAAATCCACACACAAAAAGGAAACACCTTAAAACCCAATGGCCTTTTGCCAATATCTGTAATGCTTTTAATGAAAAACTGATTCTAAACTTTAGGTTACAATTGTGATATTATGTGTATTTATTTTTCTACAATAATCCCAGAGTCACAAGAATATGCAAACCAAGGCCATTTTACACCAATTATAGAGAAATTTCCCTCTAGGGATACCAATCCAAAGATAACTCAGTCTGGAATATATGGTAAATGTGTGTGATAGTAAAATCATATTGTATTCCATGGGTACATGTTTGACCTCAAACGGGATGCTCTACAACTTGCCAAGGTTTACTGTGGAAACCTAGCTAGCTTGTGTGATGTACACTTACCCAGCTCTTTGAGTTTATCCCATATGTTGGAGACAAGTGCTGTCCTCTCCACAAGAGCTACCTCTGGCAAGAGTGAACCGCAGCTCCTGATGAGCAGCAGGGCCTGGTTAGGTTTGGCAGCACCTGAGGATTAAGAATTTTTAAAAGAATGTTTAGAATCAATAAATTGTGACTTTAGAACAACCACTTCCTGGTCTGTCACCTCTAAGGCCCCCAACTTCAACCATTCAGCAAATGAAACTATCCTCCAGGAAACTATACCCTCTGACAACTATCCTCCCTTGGACAATTACTCACTAAGACAATTATCCTCCTCTCTAAAGAACCCCTTGTTTCTGTAAATTAGAAAGCTTGGAGAAATAAATATTTTGTATATTGCTATAAATAAAAGATATATTTTAGTGGCCCAAAAAATTGCTTCATGTATTTGCAAACTTTCAATGGTGACACAAATCTTTCACAAATATGAATCAATAGTGGAATTAGAGCTTTATGATTATGCATTTCAATTTTTCTGGTTTTACAGTTGTAGGTGGAGAGTTATTACGGTAATCTTAAGAAAGTAGATATCTTTAGGGGGGAGTTGTCTGGAAGGAGGAATAATCATATTCTTATGAATTTGTTGACCTGACCTCAAAGTTCATTCTCATGGGCTACTGGCCAACCTAATTGTACTGCACAATACACAATTATGAATCACTTTGAGCCAGTTTCTTTCAAAATGAAATGAAATTACCATAAGTCATGACAACATTTAAGGTCAACCTGGCTAAAAATAAATCTTTGACACTGCAAAATTGAGCTTTGACAAATGTTTACGATCACTCGGCCCCATTTCAAAAAATCTTTTTATCAACAACAAGTGTCACATTTCTATAACAAATTTGCTCTCAGCCAATCAAATGCAATGATTTTAGTAGCTTATCACAGTTAATGCAACTTTTATAACAAGTTTTAATGAAACGGCCCTGGTCTTTTTAACAGATTGGGCAGTATACAATCTGTATAATTTGTGACTGTGTTTAGGTAGGGATGATAAAATAAATCATTAACTTACCTAGCTTGCAAATTTCATCAAATACAAGGAGCAGCTGAGCTTTGGTGATACGCCCTGTCCGCCTGACCATGTCATCCAATCTCCTCAGTACAATCCTGAACTCATTGTCTGATCTGATCGGCTGTTGTGCAACCTCTGTGGAATCCACGTCAGCTTGCTGAGCATCTAAGACTGACTGAAACCTTGATGTTGCTACCGAAAAACATCTCAGGTTTGAAATGCTGAAATGCATGTGGAGAAAGAGTGAGTTGACTTGAGGATTATATGTAAACAATGTTTTTCACATGCATTACACAGGCTCAAGTTGTTTGAATAGTGAGAACATAAGAGTAATGCGACTGCAGAGTCCCGAAAGTAAGCGGATCCAAAGAGAGTTTCAGGAGAGGATAGAGGCACAGTAAACACAACAGATGAAAAAAAGAAGTATGGGAAAGCCAAAGCAGCCAAAAGGAAGCAGCTGGATGCCAAAATCAAACATCTATTGACATCATCTACCGGGCCTTCACCAAAGCAAAGACCAGGTTGAAGAAGCACTGGTAGGTCTCTCACGCTCTAAAAACGTTGCTCTTCAAAAGGCCAAATTAAAGTTCCGGAAAAATAAGCTTGGACAGATACCAAGTGAAGCAAATTCATTCAACTTCATAGTCATGGAGCATTTGGGAACTGAGAAAAAGCGAAGGCGTCTTTCACTAGATGAGCTGGTCCAGAATGTGAAGCAGCTAATCAGAGAGCGTCTGCTCATGGAGCCTCCAGAAAGGGAAGAGAGTGGTACCGCTCTGGTCTATTCAGAAAGAAGGTGAAGCACCGATTCATTGCTGAAGAGCAGAGAAAATGGTGGAGTTGGGACAGTTGTGTCGCAAGTAAGAATTGCTGGTGTAATTCTACCATTACATCACAAGTTCTCTTCATCCACTAACTGCCTGGAGTTCGATTCAAACATCGCTTTGTGTTCAAAGAGTTCTGATTCCAGCCATGTAACTACTGGAGTCAGTTGTTGTTGTTGTTGTTATTATTATTATCAATGATTATTACAAGTCCAGTCACTCCACTGCACTTTATACTATATTACGTTATCAATTTATAGCCGAATATGCCTTGGCGACAAGATGACCTCAAGGCAGCTCTAAGGAGATTGAAAATGGACATCTCATTTAAAGCAGCCTCACGAATGTATGGAGTCCCCTTTTCCAACTTGAGGGACAAGTTCCATGGAAGGACGCCACTGGTTGTGCGTACCCACTATGGCGGAAGAGGACAAGGTTGTGGAATGGGCCATCGAGATAGTCCCATACCCGCTATGGCGGAAGAGGACAAGATTGTGGAATGGGCCATGAGATAGTCCCATACCCACTATGGCGGAAGAGGACAAGATTGTGGAATGGGCTATTGAGATAGTCCCATACCCCCTACATGTATGGCGGAAGAGGGAAAGATCGTAGAAAGGGCCATTGAGATAGCCCGAATAGGGTTTGGTCAAACCAAATCTGATATTCAAAACGCGAGAAAGCATAAAATTATAACAAGCTAACAAATGCATTTGTCTAATCTCAGATGTCAATGATGCCCTATAATCAAAATTTATATATTTTTAACATACACATGTTACTCATTCAATTTTTTCTTAAAATATTTCCTATTCATTTAGGTTGTACAGCAATTTCTCAATAAAGGAGGGACGTGCGAATTGCTTCAAGGACAACATGCCAGGCGATAAAAGGTGACGAGGATTTAGGGCTAGACATCCTAAACTTATTTATCGAAGGCCTCAACCGATGGGAAAGGAGAGAGCGGTAGTTTTGAGTCAAAGGATTGAAGAGTGGTTCAAGGACTTTGAACAATATTTGCGAGAGGAAAGGGCCCTCTCAGTATTAGACAATCCACATCGTCTGATCAATGCAGACAAGAGGGGATTTGCTTTAGGTGGCAGGTGGCTTGACCGTGTCTTAGCTGAAAAGGGTAAAAAAGCATATTCCTGAATTAAAAAAATTCTGAAAAAACCCAAGTAACCGTCCTTAGCTACAGTTTCTGCTGGAGGTGAATTCTTACCTCCGATGATTATTTTACCAGGCATCAACAGTCACATAGAGATGGAAATGTCTACAAGGAGGCTCCCAAAGGAACATTCTTCTATAGAACAAAGAACGGATGGCAAGACGCAGAGTCGTTTGTCAGCTACATGTATGTGGCTAATATAACCCAGCCAACAACACAGAGATGGAAAACCCTACAAGGAGGCTCGTAAGGGAACATTCTTCTCTAGAACAAAGAACGGATGGCAAGAGACAGGGTTGTTTTTCAGCTATGTGGCTAATATTACCAAGCCAACAATACAGAGATGGAAAAGCCTACAAGGAGGCTCGTAAGGGAACATTCTTCTCTAGAATAAAGAACGGATGGCAAGACACAAGGTCGTTTTTCAGCTATGTGGCTTATAATTATTACCAGGCAACAACACAGAGACGTAAAAGCCTACAAGGAGGCTCCTAAAGGAACATTCTTCTCTAGAACAAAGAACGGATGGCAAGACACAAGGTCGTTTTTCAGCTATGTGGCTAATATAACCGAGCCAACAACACAGAGATGGAAAAGCCCACAAGGAGGCTCCTAAGGGAACATTCTTCTCTAGAACAAAGAACGGATGGTAAGACACAAGGTCGTTTTATCAGCTATGTGGGTTAAGTTTTTTAATCCGTTCATCACGCTAAAGAAAGTTCTCTTACCAGTTCTGTTGTATGTAGATGGCCTATCATCTCAACAGAGTCTCAAGGTTGCTTAATTTTGCAGGGAAAAGCAGATTATTCTATACTGATTCCCTGCACATGCTATACATAATGCAGCTTCTTGATTTAACCGTCACTGAAGACACAGTGGCAGCATGCCCAACGAACGTATCGTTTCAAGAACACTGGCAACCATGTCACTAAATCTATATTCTCTGAAGCATGGAGAAAAGTGGTAAGGCAAACCGAAGTCGCAACGAGTGGTTTTCCGTGTGGCTGGACTTTTCCCTTACAGTACATTACGACTCCAAGATGGTTAGGCCAGCCAATGTCTTTTCATTTTAAGGATCACAGAGAGGACATGGGGAACAATGCTCATTTCCAGACCCCAGTACTGCAGCCACACCATCAGCGGTGGAGGAATAATGAGTAAGGAGTCTTGATTTATTATTCTGTACCTCGTTTTGAGTGAACAGGATTTGTTTCGAACGTGCAAAAGAATAGCTATTTTTGTTGATTGTTTTATGTGTGTTGTGTTGTTTTTGAGGTTTTGACAAGTAAGGATTTACTGTTATTAGGGTTTTGGGCTATATGGCTTTTTTGTTTTTGTCATTGTTATGGTGATGAGATCAATCGGGATGTGAAGGCTAGCACTGCACCACAGCCACAGAGGGCGGCCTACCACTTCAGGGATCCCACCCACCAATACCGAACTGAACAGATGTATGATACTGGAAGAACTAGGACGAACTACCCTTTACTTTAGCTATTTTGGTGAGTACGATGAACAGTGAGGTATTCAAGTAGATACCCAAATCTACTTCAGGTCCATGGTAGAAAGCTAGCAGGCTGGTGGTTGGCCCAGCTAGCTACTTGCACCAGCGGCAGATCTGCTGCACACAAAAGTACCGTGACTCAAGAGATTTGTGGTGGGAAGATGGCCAGCTTGCAATCTAGCTTGTTGCCAAAACAATGCTAGACTGGCCGCTAGCAAAATAAAAGTAACTATGATCAAGAACATTGTAGCGATGGTTAATAGGCGTGGGTAACATTCGTGGACACGTAAGTACATATGTGTGACCAGGCCGGGTGATATCTCACCAGCGAGTCGGTACTATATACACTATGTATGCATTTTGGATGCACGTACGCATCCGTCGGTCGCTACCTTCTTGAGGGCGTGCGGCATGTAGCTACGATCCAGTATGTCTAGCGCATCAGGCCATTCTGGAACTTGAGCTGCTACTGTGAAGACACCATCTACAATCAGCCGGCAGCCTTGGGCTTCAGACTCAGAGTTACCACAATACTCAGAGTTATACGCTGAGCTTTGGAGTTACATTGAAGCTGAGCCAGAGTTATCTGTATCAAGCCGTAGAGTTCATATAAGGTTAGTGAACCATATTATTTCATATCATCCTCCATTGTTTCCTATAATTGTTTCCACCAATTAAACGGTGGTTACTAACTCCGCCATCCTTCATCCATCATCTAGTTTAAGATCTACTTAACGTAAATACTGTTTTACTTCATTGGCGCTGCGTTTTCTGTTCAAATTTGCGCTTTGCTATAATTTTCCGTCCCATTATATATTGTCGTGTATTTCTCGTGTGTATTTTTCATTGCTTTGCAGTGATTCATATTTTTACGGGTTTTTTCTACGCACGTGCTCACATTTGTGAAACGTGGGCACGCCATTTTGTTTTTAATAAATTATTGGCTCGCCGAGTGTAGCTGTCTTGTTTACGTGTTAGTGTCAGGCTCGCTTGAGTATTCGCGCTAGTCTGGTGTTCCCAGGCGTTTTATATATTTTCACTCTATTTTACTGTGACGTGTTACGTTGTATTATATTGTAGTATTTTCATCCGGCCTGGAATTATTCTACGCTGGATATTACAGTCGTTTCAGCCGCAGTTGTTGCTGCACATAGCTTCTTGTAGTTACGTTTTGATTTTTAAAGTGGATGTTTAGATCATTTTTGGGTGGTTTAAGTGCACTATTTGGGATATTATTCCAACTTTGCTTGATACTGGATGCTGTCAGTGTCATTGTTTCGTCAATATTTCTTGTAACTTAAATTAATGCAAGTGATTAGGCTTGCATTTTTCTGTCTCATTCGTCTTTTCGATGAAAGTACAGAAGGGGACAGAGTAGTTAAGACTTAAGTAACTAATGTATGTGTTGCTGCATGTGTGTATGTGTCATTGTAAGGAGTATTGATTCAATTAATATTCCATAGCTATAAAAATTAAAAATAATAGTTTTATTTTCAAAATGGGATTTAATCTTGAAGTCTGAGATTAGATCATTATCTTTCAATCTTTAGGGTGTTGTGAATAACCTTTAGCTTGTATACCTTTACTCTTGTTAACCTGCACTTTTGATCAGGTTTCTTGACTCGGTTTACCGCAGTTCGAGCTTGAGTGATTCGAACTTCGTTCAATCTCTTAGCTCAGCGGTGAGAAGTTTACCAGCATTGAAAGACTATTCAGATTTCATTTTGAATTCTGACTTGGACTCTTTCATTGTGAGATTAAGTGTTTTGATTGTTAGGATTGTTTCTCGTGATCATAGATATTGAATTCTTCCTATTGAATTCTGCATATTGTTGTAAAAGGGCATTTAATATGCCAATTTCCTCCTTATACCCTTGGCTAATAGGCCTAGGTAACATTCGTGGACGCATAAGTACATATGTGTGACCAGGCCGGGTGATATCTCACCAGTGCGCCGGTACTATAAACACTATGTATGCATCTTGGATGCGCTTACGCGTCCGTCCGTTGCCACCCTCTTGAGGGCGTGCGGCGTGAATAGCATTCCGGGATATCCTGCCATTCTGAAACTTGAGCTGCTATGGGAGACACTGTCGACTACTACAGCCTTAAGCTTCAGACTCACTTACTATACTGACTCACGAGTTACCATACGACCTGGGAGTTTGTACATTACAAGCTGAGAGACAAGCTGAGCGACAGAGTGTAAGTACATATGTGTGACCAGGCCGGGTGATATCTCACCAGCGCGCCGGTACTATAAACACTATGTATGCATCTTGGATGCGCTTACGCGTCCGTCCGTCGCCACCCCCCTGAGGGCGTGCGGCGTGCATAGAGATGTCCTGCCATTCTGAAACTTGAGCTATGGGAGATACCGTCGACTACTACAGCTTTAAGCTTCAGACTCACTTACTATACTTACTACTATACTGGCTCATGAGTTACCATACGACTTGGGAGTTTGTACATTACAAGCTGAGCTGAATTATCTTTAATATAACGTTAGTGAACTATCTAGTAAGTAGTATCTCATTTCATCCCTCATTGTTTCGTGTAATTGTTCCACCTAAGTAAAATGGTGGTCACTAACTCTGCCATCCTTCATGTAGTGTAATCTACTAAACATAAGTATACCATTTTACTTTAATATTTGAATTCTTCATATTGAATTCTCCGTATTGAATTCTTCGGATTGAATTCTTCGTATTGAATATATGGAGAAAATTCGTATCAATTATTGCGAAGCCAAGGCCCAAAGATTTAAAGGTTTTTATCAGGTATTGGAAGCGAAAATGCGGACGATCCTTATTTTTTAGGGCGCATTTTGTCCGCGTATACGAGGATATCCTCGTTTATGCGGACGATCCTCATTCTTGGACCAGCGCCCCTACTGGTCAGAGAGAATTCTAAATTCTATTTAACTTTAACCATCATATATTAGATCAACTAACAAAACTAGGCCCGGTAGATCTATAATGACCATACAAATGCTGGTTTATTTCTCCATTTGATATCATTGTTTTCTCGATATTCTCAAGGTATTCTAAAGTTAAGCCAACCGGGCCCACTTTAGGTTACGGTACGCAAATAAAAAGCCCCTCAGCTCAGCTCCGCACGTCGGTTAGGTTCATTATAGCCTGGGCGGCTGGAGTCGGGGCAGCTGACAGATGGGCTCCGCTAGGCTGGAGCTCTCTCGCCTCCGCGAGAGTCACACACAGTCACACACAATGAATATTTTTCTGTATATTTACCTCAAGTTTCTACCAACAGAGTCATCTAATCTTATAGCAGGTGTAATTCGAACAGAACGCTGAAGGCTTGATCTTGTTGCAATCCTTGCAGCTAAGGGTAATATTCTGGAAAATTTCATTGACCGGAGTGCAGAAGCCATTTTCACTCGTCTTTCGCACGTGTTACAAGAGCTACTAACTTCGAGAGATTTAAATGTATGGTACTTCCGTAGTATGCCGGCGTGTGAACAAGCGTAGAAGAAAAAGAAGGGAAGAAAGAAGAACAAAAAAAAAAAAGGGGGAGTAGAACATGACTCCTTTTTTCTTTATATTTCACAGCTTATTTCATACGCTTCAAGTATGATATGAGCATGATCGACTGCTTGGATAGGGAATTCAAAAATCATTTAAAAACCATCTCTAAGATCATCTCTAATATTGATCTCTAAGCTATATAGGCCTATAATCTACAAGTATATCAGTGTATTTTGTTCGGGGATATATGTTCCATGGATAATATCAGCTGAGACTACATCTTGCTATACTGAATACATCTCCTGCATAGCGTCAAGATTTAAAAGATGATTTAAAAAAAAAATATATACTCCAAGCAGACAGAATTGTCTGTCTTCTACCAGCACTAGACCCAATACACATCTGTCACAAGGTCGACCTATATACACCGTTCACAATCTTTTTCTTTGAAATTATGAAGAAGAACAAAGGTATCATGAATCAAGCAAAATTTAAAACTATGTAAAAAAAAAAAACATAATTAATTAAGGCTCAAATATAGCTGAGGATGCTCTTTCATTTGCTTCAAAAACAGCCAGAGTAGAGTACATTTATTTCTATAACGATGATTACTACTTCAATACATGCTTAGTGGAGCTAATCAAGCCCTCTTTGTAATACAAACTCTCTGGCAGTAGTCGAGTCGTGCATGTACATGTATACATGTGCAAGGAAGAGATTCCCATATTCGCACGTACGCAGATACTAGCTGTAGGCCTATAGGCCTACTGTGCGAAGTATTCAAAATTTCTAGATCCTGTAGCCTGTAGGTCCACTCAATTCTGCATAGTTTTTACCTTTAATTCTCTCGCTTTTTGCAATGCGTTTTTTGCAATGCACTTTAAAAAGATGGGCTGTCAAACAATTAATGTCTGACGCTTTATAGGAGGCCCGGCTCCTCAACACACGCACAATTTTACTTGCTTCCTGTAATAACAGACTCCCCTTCTCATAAATAAAAGAAAAAAGCAAGCAGACAATCAACCCTTCAAAGACTTTTAAACCCAGGGGCGGATCCAGCCGGCGGCAAGGGAGGGGGCCTAAAAAGGGGCCCACTTCGTGCGAAAATTTGAAAATCGTGCCGGTCGATTTTTCGCTCAGTGGGGGAGTGGCAAAGTGGCACCGAAAAAAATTTCCCTCCAGGAAGGGTAATTTTTTTTCTACCACCACCCCCCCTCCTTGGGTGCCAGGAGTAGTGAGCACAATTTTTTTTTTTGGCACCCGAAAATTTTTTTTTCCTACGGGCAAGGGTTAACTTTTTCCGCCACCCCTTGAGCACCAGGGAGGGGCCCAACTTCTTTTTTTTTCAATAAAAGGGTGTTTTTACCTGGTTTTTTTTCTAGGGGAGGGGGCCCGGGCCCCCCCCCTGGATCCGCCACTGTTTAAACCTATTCAAAAGTTTAAGAATGGAAAGGTCTTGCATGTCTTTATGAAGCGCTCGTATGCGAATGAATGCAATTTTGATTCCGATAATAGCAAATTAAAGTGGCCCCCTTTTAATTACCCACAAAATGAGAATAAGACAAGAAGCAGAAGCATGCAAAGCTAATGTATTAAAGAAGCTCTGGAAAGATGAGGAAGTATGTATAATGACTAGTAAATTGTGATACACAATGAACTAGATGAAATAGTTATCAATTAAAAAATTATACAAACACAATTAAAAGAGTTAAAGATTAGAAATGAAATGACTGTGATATATATATAACAATGCATAACAAAATAATTAAATTTTTGTAGATTTTGTAGCCCTGTATAGACCTACATGCATGGGTTTTGAACTTGGAATTTAATTCATTCAATATTGTAATAGGAAATAATGACAGTGGTTTTAGAGATGCTCCGTTTTTATATTCAATCTATCATGATATAACTATATCTACTGTGATATATAATATTTTACATAATGTATTTGTTTTTTATCATCACTATCATCATTTTCATCATCTTCATCATCATCATCATCATCATCACCTTCATCATCATCATCATCATCTTCATCATCATCATCATCATCTTCATCATCATCATCATCATAATCATCATCATCATCATCATCACCTTCTGTTCATCATCATCATCATCATCATCATTATAATTTACTCACATGTATAATCTAAATTTAACAAAAATGTGTTTATCAAAAGCAAAACTTCTACTTTAGGGTAAAACAAAATATGTAACACACAGATAAAAAGAAAGAATCAATAGAATACTATTAATAGTTTAAAAAATCTTTTTATTTATAATTGTACATTTGCAATGACTTGGTTTCTTGTTGGAAAATATTACAGGAATTTGTGGAATCTCATATTTCAAAGAGTATATTCATTAATATATTCCATATGTAACTCACAATGATAACAATGAACTACAAGAAAACTAGTAGAAACCGATTTCTGTTCAAATCATGAGATGTGTTCAAATTTTAGATTAAATGGTCAGATGGATTGAGATATTTTCTGACTAAAAAGGTCCAGGGTATAACAAAAATCTCATCTATCACTCAGTAATGATTCCACTTCTTCAAAAGGTGTAAAAACTATATTTCAAACTGTAGCAGTTTGAAATTGTCTCTATCAAGTTCTAACTAAAATCAAAGAAATATGCCATACTGACTGTACTCTACTAACTACACATGGGCTGAAACCAATGAAATGAATTGTTATTGTATACAATGGATAAATTTATCATTAGTGACACCGTAGCTTGCTGCTATGTCTTTGGAGAAAAGAGAAAATATCTTTGATAAACCTGTCAACCTTTCAATAAAGTTTTTAAAAGGAAATTCAGTTCTTTATGCAATTCTTGAATTATGTATCAAGTATTATTTGGAAATACTTTCTGGCTTTGTGGGTATTTTAAAGTAGTCCATTGCATGTATAGCTAGGGAGAGGAAATGCAATAATAAACAGATAAATTAAGAGGAAGACAGGAACATCATTATATTAAGGCATGATGTGTTTTTTTTTTAACTTTTACATTCTTACAAAAGTATTGTCTTTGTATTATTTGTCCATAGACCTACATTTAGTAAGTTTAAGTGCAATGTATGCTCTTTGTCCATTCCTGTTTTATTGCACTGTCTTGTTACTAACTATTCTTCACATTTACTTTCTTATGCACCTTGCCTGTGGCATCATTTTTATTTGCCTGAATACAGATAAAACCCTTTAAGAATCGAGATGCCGAACTTGTTACGGTCACAAACTAAATGTCATGGCCAGATGCTGGTAAACTGACCAGAAACACACAGGATTTAATAGCATCTGCGACAATCTACAGACAAATGCTAATGTTCAGCAATGTGAAGGCACCTTAAAATCAATGCTCTAGCCAGCAAACATTGCTCAAATATCCTTCCACTGGCTAGGTGTACCAGTCTTTATTCATAGTGATAGATCTTTGTATAGCAACTTCAACTTGCAAGTGGGGGGTTTTGCTGTTTTGAGAGATCATTGGCTTTTTTATTAATTAAAATCACATATTATTTTAGTATCCCTACTCTCTCTCTCTCTCTCTCTCTCTGTATTTCTTAATTCAGGATGTTGACAAGGTTTAGCTATAAGTGAGCACTCAGAATTGAACCTGGAAGACATTTTAAGAGCTTTTGGAAGACATTTTGAGCACTCTCTTTTTCATAGATCGTGAACCTTGCTCCACATGCAAGTGTCTAATCACCAAACAGCATGACATCTTCCTCTAATGCATGTATACATCAGGGTGGGAATTGGTCTTTCTTGAAGCCAACCACACATCAGGTCACAGGAACACCAGCTTGAGATACTGTTGGTTTATCGCCATCCAGAAATCACCAGACACGGACATATGGACGTTCTTCTCTGCGTCCAACACGCGAGTGTTCTGCTTGGATCACAGTAACACTGACGTGCAGTATTCTCGTTTGTCATGCACCATTCAGACATCTCCAGAAACAAACATATGAACATTCTTGTCTGAGTTCAACATGTGACTGTTGCGTTTCAGACCAACCACTGGCCCCAGCCGAAGGGTGTCGTACTTAGTGTAGAGTATACTGCAGGTGTGTTCCTTCATTGCGTCCTCTGTTGTTGGCGTCTCCAGCATGTTGCACAGTTCACTGTAGAAGTGCGGGTAGGTGGGAAGCTGGTAGAATATGATGTGGTGAATGCCACGTAACTTGTACCTGTAGGAAATATACGATGAGAATGCATTGAGGATTTTTAGTACAAAGCATGCTGGTAATGTCGGTGTGTGATTAATATATAATATCCAAAGGTAAACCCTTTAAAGGATTTTATTTTCTTCATTGTATCAAGAACATCCTATTTTCTTCTGCAGCAAATTTCTCTACAAGAACATGTTTTAAGGAAACATTATCATTACTGGGCAGTACAGTGGCATATCATTGCTAACATTTCAACAGCAAAGTTTGTACATTTATGATGAAATTCATTTTTTTCTGTACAAATAGCCATAAAATATAAATAAATTCAAAATATAATTATTTTTGCTAGTAACTTGTTTAAAATCATGAATGCCATCGTCAGCAATATCATCATTATCAGTACCAATCATCATCATAACCATCGATGTCATCTTCACCAATCATCATCACTATCAACACCATCATCATCATCAATGTCATCTTCATTACCAATCATCATCTTCATCATTATCAACATCATCATCAATGTCATCATCATCATCATCATCACCACCACCATCACCATCATCATCATCATCATTACCATAACCCTCAACATCATCTCCATCACCATTATCCTCCTCCTCCTCCTCATCATCATCATCATCACCATTCTCAAACTGTACCTTCTGAAGAAGTGAAATCTCTCAGTGATGATTAGAGTATGCCGCATTCCTTTCATCATGTACATCCTGGCTCTTGAGATGTTAGACTGACTTGTGTACCTGAGTTTCAAAAATGTCAATATCACAACTTTATCATTATCAAAATATCATGCAGCCAGAGTACTGATACTAACTGGCAGCTCTGTATCACTTATGAACTATGGCAATAAGCAGACTCTCTTGGAGTTATTATAACTTTTTTTTCTTCCAAGTAATGCACATTTTTCATCATTCTGAATAGATAATACTACTGGCGTTAACATTTTTTCCATTGGTATTAGTCCAGGCTAGGCCCCATAGGACAAGGCCCGAACCTTGTTTTGTTATATATACAATGTTTTTTGATGGTTTCTTGTCAATTCGAGGGTGCTGATTCCAAATCCGATGAGTGCCAGACGCGAAACCTTGAGCATTTTTCGTAAAATGCGAAAATTCAAAATGGCCGCCAAATCATGAAAACGCTTATTCTATGGCCATTTAACAGGTTTTTTAATGTTTTCTTGTCAATTCGAGGGTGCTGATTCCAAATCCGACGAGTATTATACGCGAAACATTGAGCATTTTGCGTAAAATGGGAAAATTCAAAATGGCCCCCAAAATGGCCGCCAAATCATGAAAACGCTTATTCTATGGCCATTTAACAGGTTATTTGATGTTTTCTTGTCAATTCGAGGGTGCTGATTCCAAATCTGATGAGTGCAAGACGCAAAACCTTGAGCATTTAACGCAAAATATGAAAATCCAATATGACCGCCAAAAAAAATTAATAACACCTTAAAATCATTAATGAGCACCATTTAAGGCCTCGGAGAGTTTTTAAATCTGAAATTACCACCCACAAACAAATATGCAAACACCTACACACACGCTCACCCACACACACACCCACCCCATCCTGATACACACCACACCCACACACACCCTACCACTCACACACACACAAACATTTACCACAATAAAGTACACTACCACATTTTTATAATGCATGACACAAACACAAAATTTAGTTTTCTCATTCTAGTTGAAGCCAACTGACTCACAAAGAAGAGAGTCTCAAAGAATCCAATCAGATGCGCCTGCCAGAAAGGGAATTCGTGAGGCGCTATCGACTTGTATATGTGTATTTGATAGTGAGAATTAGCACCCTCCTTCAAGCCTGGTGAACATCTACACTGGACAGGTTGTGGATGATCCAGCAGTAAATGCCGATGATGCAATCAAGATTGGAACTGATCACATGAACGAGTACGAAAGAAAGTTGCCGAAGGGGTTCCATGACTTAATTAAGAAGAAAGTCAAAGGAATGGCAAAAGCTTCTGATATGTCATCAAGAGGTAAGGTATCTACAGTTACCAATACAGAGATGCATACATGATCTACGCCCAGGTAATCGGGATCATGACATCATTAAGGGAAGCGATTTCAACCAAAACCTTATTCTCTTATGAATTGGCTCCCTATATCCACCCGCACTGTTTGACAAGAATGGTGATGTACGTTCCACAAGTAAGTCTGTCTTGAAGTCAAGGATCAAAGATAAGTGCATGTAGTCAATGAGATTAGAGGTGCCAGATGTTATCATTCTTAATCTTGATGGATGTGCTCTTCTTTGGACCTTTCCTTTGCTTGCGTCTCCAGCAAAGGTGTGTACTTTTGTAGATGTTGCTGTAGCAACGTTCATGAAATATGCAGACAGTAAGACTATGAGAGCAGCATCAAGTCCTGTTGCCAAACAGCACGTCATCCTAAATGTAACTGCAAACAAGCAACAAGTCATCAAGATGATTGTAGATCAGTTGTGTTCCATGCAAGTACCAGAGGGAAAACGATTAATTGATCGTAACTCTGATCCACATCCAATCTATAGTTGGTGTTGGTGCACTTGAAGAAGAGGTCAAACACGAAGAGGCAGATGTAATAATGGCCTACCACATTATAAAAAAAGCCAAGAATGGTCACTCACCTATCAAAGTTGTGTGCGATGACAGAAATGTTCTGGTCATTCTTGCACACATTTCCAAACTAATGGCATACCACACACAACAAAGGTGGTAATGGAATCAACATCTCGCACTCGAGCAGTCATGTATGTCAATTGAGGTTATCAAGAAACACGAGAAAATCATACCCAATCTACTTGGGGCCATGCATTGACTGGATGTGACACCGTTTCCTGTTTCTATGGAGTAGGAAAGGCGTTTGCACTGAAGAATTTGGAGCCCTATCCTGATTCTCTACTTCTTGGGAATACTGAAACGCCTCTCGATGAAGTAATAGAATCCTGCTTGACATATACGTGGCATCCCTGTACGGAGAAGAACCAAATGACTCTCTTGAAACAATGCGAAAGAACATTTTCGCAAGGAAGGCTGGTGACAAGCGCCTAGTCCCTCCCAAGTTGATGAGTCTTCCACCAACTATGGCCGCTTTTCGGCCACGTTGCTAGCGTGCCCATTATCAAGTGGCGTTGTGGGTGGCTGCTGGCAAGCCAGTATACCCCAGCCCTAGACCCATTGAAGAATGGATGGAGGAAGAAGTCTTCTACGATTCAACCTGTAATGATCAGCCAGTCGTACCGGAAGAAGTCCCCAATATCATTAAGTGTTGGTGTAGGAGCGACTGCAGAACAGTCAAGTGTAACTGCATGACATCTTCACTGGCATGCTCGGAATTATGCTGCAGTAAGGGCGGTGTCCAGTGTGACAGTGACAGTGACATTATCAGTTGTGAAGACTAGTGCGATTTGACATTGTTCGGCACTGTTATTATAGAGGTGTTAAAGCCCCACCGTACTACTTGTAGCTACTTGCTCCTCTATATAGAAAACAATGCCTAAGCAGTGCCCGTTGGTCCCCCATGATCCTCTTTTTCTTATGTTAATTGAGAGCTGAGTTGATGAGATAACCACCTGTCGGTGACCACGCTAATCCCGCTAATCCCTCCTGGCCAAACTAGTGCAGAGGGGCTTTAAGACTAAAACGACTTAAATAATTATTGTAGTAAATGAATGGCTATAAATTGAATGGACAAAGATATGGTTTACAATGAATACATATCATCTATATATTAATTTATTCATTATTTTATTAATATATAACTTTCCAATTACACAAAGTATACTTTAAGTTGTTGTTTCTAGCTAGCCTGCTGGGTTCACTGTACCGGTATCCACTGCAAAAAACGCAGGTGTTAAAGCAACACAACTGATGTATTGGAGTAATTGGACCACTCGGATAGATACAATTTGCTGTTAATATCACTCACCTTTTCCAGTATACTGTAGTTGAAGCACTAGATTTCTGTCATTATAGCTAAATCAAAATTGTTGACCCTTTAATAATAAGCCATCCAAAGCTCACAATGGGTAATCATTTCAAAAGCTCTTTGGAAGTTCATAGAGACGTTATTTCATAACGTATTATGCCTTATACAAGAACTGAATATTATTATTATTATTAAGCTACCCACATTAAGACTAACCTTGGGAATCTAGTATTGTATCTAAACTGTTGTGAGTAACCTCTAAATAAAGCACACACTCAGTATACTATATCTATGCATACAGTTGGCATACATTATTGTACATATGTGGGGTATGTCGGCCATTTCAATTATAATTGGACAGGAAAAAATCAAACTAATAAAGGAAAGTTTCTTTGTTTGCAGATAATTGAGCTAAAGGTAAACAATTTGTACAGTATGATGATAAGAATTAAGAAACTGTATAATAATAAATGATGTAGAGAGATATAGGAACAAAGAATCCTGTTTTGGCAGCCATTTTGTTTTTCTTCTTCACATTTCCGCATCAAATTAGCATCAATCTTGGAATCAGCGCCTCGATTTGCATCAAGCATGATAAAATTTATCATGTTGCTTGATGGTTTAATCAGCGCTGATTCCAAAACCGATCAATGCTAACATTGAGCAATGTCCATAGAAAACGTTTTCATAATTTGGCGGCCATTTTGAATTTTCGTATTTTGCGTTAAATGCTCAAGGTTTTGCGTCTGGCACTCATCAGATTTGGAATCAGCACCCTCGAATTGACAAGAAAACATCAAATAACCTGTTAAATGGCCATAGAATAAGCGTTTTCATGATTTGGCGGCCATTTTGGGGGCCATTTTGAATTTTCGCATTTTACGCTAAATTCTCAAGGTTTCGCGAATAATACTTGTCGGATTTGGAATCAGCACCCTCGAATTGACAAGAAAACATTAAAAAACCTGTTAAATGGCCATAGAATAAGCGTTTTCATAATTTGGCGTCCATTTTGGCGGCCATTTTGAATTTTCGCATTTTACGAAAAATGCTCAAGGTTTCGCGTCTGGCACTCATCGGATTTGGAATCAGCACCCTCGAATTGACAAGAAACCATCAAAAAACATTGTATATATAACAAAACAAGGTTCCTTGCTCTCTAGCCTGGACTATATGCTTAGTTTCTTGCATTAGAAGGGCGACTCTCAGGCATAAAAGAAATATATTTGTGTGCTTCTTCGTTATTGAAGGAGAGTGACCTAATAATACCCTCCACCCCCCCCCCCAAATCACAACATTGCACCTAAGGTTCATGTAAACATGATCATCACATGTTCCATCATGTTGTGTAGACTGTTAAATAGATACATGTAGCTGTATGAAAGGGTTTATTGATAACACTTGATTATTGGCACGGGACCATCTTTAACAACCAACAATTTTTTTTTGCTGCATAACTATTCTTCATAACTGTTGCTCTGGCTTTAATAGATTTGAGTATAATCTAAGATCAGTGTCATGAGCTTCACTAATCTTTAGCCAGAATTCACAAAAGATGTTTACCTTGAACCATGTTGGAAACCTCTATATGCATAGTACATGTGTGTCCTCGCGTCAAACAGGAGGGAAGTAATACAGGCTTATTTCATTCCATGCTTGAGGTTCACATTTGGTCTAGAGCACGATTTAAATTTAAACCTCCTTCAAGAATTCAGGCCTTAGGATTTAGATAACCTATACTCACTCGCAAATCTGTGCAAAGTTGATCTCCTGTTTGCGGAAGTAGTTTCTGACTCGGACATAGTCAAAGTAAGATGGAATGTAGATCATGGTGCCAGACATCAGGGATTCTCTATACTGGGGAAGAACCTGCCAAATTGAATATGAAGCATAAATATATTTATAGATCAAATTAAATGCTAAAAATGTAAACAATCTTGTAGGCAGAGAGATAAACCATAAAAACAAACAGCAAAATGAAATATACATCTATCTCCCTTCATTCCTCCTGAACCACCCTACATCTACCCAGTATTACGATCATCTGGAAGACAACAAGCTCAATACCGACAGCAACTCTGCAGGACCTCTGGGTATCAAAACTCCTTCTTCCCCAGTGTCATCTGCTTATGGAACCAGCTCCCTACCACTGTGACAGCAGCTTCTTCTCTGGGACAGTATAAGAGGCAGCTGGTTGGGGTAACACTGCGTCAGAAACTAGTTGGAGGAGGAGCTGTTTTTACTTGCACAATGAGCACTTTTTACTGCTCAATTCTAAAACCGTTTAGGACCTCTTTTTTGGAGGCTCACACAATGCAGCATGGCACACTAGTTCATAGCACTGCACAACAGTACAAACATACTCTACCCAGAGGACTGTACTTGCACCGAAAGAAGAAATTAAATTTATCAAAATGATTCCAAGATACAATATAATTCAACTTTTTAAGCAAATAAAAAAGATCACTGCATCACTCCAGTTTGAAGATTTTATACTACAGCCCAAATCACTATCGTTTTTACAGTCAGTCAATCATATACACATGCAATCCCACAGCATCATTGATTTAGCACATACTTGTACATTTATATATAATGTACATGTAACAGCATATATCATTTGATTTATGGTAAAATTCTATTACAGAGAAACACGGGTAGAAGAAAATCAAGAAATGTACCTTTGTGATAAAGAACTGGAATCTCTTCTCATGAGCCGAAGCAAAGCTGTCACATTCTATCCTGTGGAAAACCTGTAAAATAAATCACCAAAGATAGTTTACTGTGATGTCATGCAGTGAATGTTAATAAATCATCAATACATCACATATTATTAAACCAACTTCAAATTGAAATATCCCTTTCATACCAACTATCCCAACCTTTCCTCTCCATGCACAACTCTACGTTATTCAATATAACAGAATCTAAACATCCATAGCACATAAGGGACACCATGCAGATTTTGTTCAAAAGATCATTACTATTAAAGTGAAACAACACAACTATATAAAATGAATGTAATGTACCCATGCATACTTACGCTATGCTATTCATCTGGTGCAGATTTTGTTATACCTCTTTTTATGCACATTTTTTAACTATACATAGATTTTATGTACTTCAATTCATATGGCATATATGCATTTATACATGAAACAGTCGCAATGAACTCACCTGAGGAAGCTGAACAGCCACTTGACCAATGCTACCAAGTGCTGGCATGTTGTTCACTGATACTCTACCTGCCATATGTAATACCATATAGGTCAAGGGTCATAGTAACTTCACTGTGACTAAGAAAGTGTGCTAAAGAACCATATACAATGTAGCATACCTGTCAATAATAATTCCATTTGGTTTGTATTATTTTTACATGAATTTGGCTTGACATTTTGAGATCCAAAACACTGAAATAAACAAATGTCAATCAAGAAAACTTCAACAACACATACATAAAGCCCATCTATCTTATGATATCAACAGTCAGTGCTTTTAAAATCAGGCAGGGCAGGAGGGATGGATGGAGAAAAGGAAGAGAGAGAGAGAGAGAGAGAGAGAGTGTGTGTACGACTACTACCATAATGTATGAGTTAACAAAAATATAACGTAAACATTGGTCTCTAAAACAGCAAAAACCCATACTGGGTGCTAGTTAAGTAATTTAAAGATCTATTATTTCAAAATAAAAACTTGTGCACCAAGCTAGTGTAAAGGATATTTGAGCAGTGTTTGCTGGCTAGAGCGTTGATTTCAGGGGTGTTCACATTGCTGAAGATCAATGTTTGTCTGTAGTACTTGTTCCTGTCATGGCAAAGAATGAAAATATGACAAGTCACTGAGATGAGAGTATCTATATTGTAGTTATGTAGCACTATTGTTACCACAAGGAGAAGTTGTTTCTATTGGCTTTAAACGGCTACTGCATGCATCCTGAATATTGTTCACCCTTGATCAAATGCCTGTGGTCAAAGGCTATCATGATTTTCAATTTTTAGTGATTTCGTTTTGTTTTTTTGTAATTCAGTTTGGAGCAGAAATATAATCATTATATTCTGAATACATAAAGTTTACTGTTAATTAGGAAATTTGAAGCGCTCCTGCATTCCCTCTGTAAGTAAAGGAGAATAATTACTGGTGCTATCACCTTGTGACTGAGAGGAATCAAACTTACTACAAATCAGACCAGAGCAGTTTAGTTCTGGAAAACTTGAGTAGAGCTATGGGGAAAATGACCTTCCTCCCCTCCCCCTCCCCCTCCTCCCTCAATGAAACTTCACATTGTATATGCATGTACACTATCAATGACAGTTCCCAGGGAAATACATAGAGAGTAATTTTAAAACTGGTTATGACGAGAAAACGTTGATACGTACCATTTGTTGAGAGCCCACATTCTGACTCTAGAGAAGTCTACATCATGAGAATCCTTGGGCTGTAGGTGTAAGTGTTCCATGATGTGCTGCAGAAGAAGAAGAAAATTACAGTTTATTATGAAATGTTGTAAAATTAACTGAAGTAGTTGTCAATTTGGTTTAGAATGGGAGGAAAAAATATTCATGGAAGTCGGACAAAAATGGACATAAGTTTGTAAAGAAAAAACTTTCATGAGTATAGTCAATTTGATTGATACTGCAATATGAATAATAATTTCGCGACATGAACAATTTAGAACTGTCAGTGGTGGCCATTTTATCGGCAAGAAACTATGCAAATTTGACAAGTTTACTGTTGGGTGTATGCAACAATGTTCATTTGGCCACTTTCAAAATTAAAAAAAATTCTGCTTTTACATATGATATACCTTACTTAAAATACATGCCTTTATGGGCCTCTTTTAAAGGTAAAGACCAGTTTTGGAAACGCCCCTCTCTCAAAAAATGAAATGGAAGCTCTCATTACCAATCATGTGAAAGAATATGTTTTGACTAATACGTGATGATACAAATTTTGCCGGAAACCACCTACTAATTGATATATTTGGTAAATTATTATATCTATTGGGACCAAATAGATATCGCGCACGTGGTCGCGTTGTCCCATATACATCTTTCTGTGTACAGTGCTTGTAACTTTACGAAGACTGGGCCAAATTTCTTATCATTTTGATGATTCCAGAACCTTGCAGTATACACCAATACTTATATGCTAGATGATCAACCTTTTCTGATCGATTCCACAACGTTTCTTTCACAATGCAATCGCATGACCAGAACTGGTCTTTATCTTTAATGCAGTATACAGAAATTGAGCAATACTGATAGAAAAGAAAAAAACCTTTGTTTATTTTGTTAAAGATATAGGGTAAGGGTAAGTTTAGGGTTAGGGTTTGGTATACTGCTGGGTCCTGGGTTGAAATTAAGAATTCAGTTGGTGTAAAGAACTGACCACCTAGAAATTGTCCCCAGAACAAATGGAAAGGCACACTATGAACAAATGGGTACAACATATGAACACAACTCTTCATGTGATTTGAGCCTACCGTGATGTGTTCCCAGTTCTGCATGAGGAAGACATCTGCTTGGTCCATAACAAGCAGCTCAATAGAAGACAGGAAGTCATACTCGTGATTGTCCTCTCTGAAATGGATGGCGAAGAAAAGAAATCAAATGACTCATAGGGAAATAAATTGATAAAATAAGACCATTCAAGTCTCTCTCAAGGCTTGTTAACACCTGATGTGGTAAACCATAGTGTTTTTATGTATAATTGAATGGCAAGTAGAGATGAAAAAGAAATAAGAACATGTAAAATATTTGCGCATAAGAGAGTCTTCTGAAGCAAACCTACCGATATGTTTATTATTGGATACAGAAATATGACACACTATGCATATGCCATTTTAAGGTGTTCTTTGTAGGTTTTTCAAGATGATAAGATATAAGATTTATAGTAACACCATGTGGGGTAATCCATATTCATTCTTTTGTGGAAGAGAACCAGTTCTGAAAAGAACTGAAGTTCAATGAACTATGGAATAGTTAAGAAAAGAACTCATTGACTATTGATTCACTTAACAATGATTATTGAATCATTAAACAAGGCTTTAGTGGCCACCCCTCTGTAAAGTCCACCTGTCTGAAGTGGTCACTTATACTCTGAGAAGTGACTAAATTTTGTTTATAAGTGGCCCAAACATTGTGGATGAACAGAAGAGTAAATAGCCACAACGTTCTGGAGTATGCTCCAACTGGACACCAGTTGAATCATGGACAGCATATTCAGAAGGGGGAAAATAAACGTCTAGATCGGACTCTGAGGTACCAGGCATGTTAAATTGGACCCTTCCTTTTGAAGAAAACAACAACAAAGATGTATACCCGTTTATAAGGAATGAGTGTATCATCCCTTAGCTCTATCAACACCGAAGAACAAACCCATGGCACTTACCAAAACTTAAGGGAACAAAATGGTGCCCCTGCACATCGGCGCATTGCAATCCGTAATGGACACCAGGAGCTCTTTCATAACCAAGCCATTGCACTTAATCATGCTACTGAGTGGACTTCGAGGTTATGTGACCATACACTATATGAATTTTTCTGTGTGGGAGCATCTTAAAAATCGTGTCTTCTCAAGTCCTACAAATAACACTGTTGAACTCCCACAAGAAGTCGATAATATCCTGCTGTAGAGATATTTTCAGTGATGTCCACCATCTGGTTCAATAATCTCTTTTGTAACCAATTTAATCTATAACATCAACTGAAATATACCAATGTCACCTTTCCATTTTCTTTTCTCAATGCTTCATCATCTCTTCTATATTTCCTTACTCTGACTATGCAATAAAATGTCCATATATGAAGTTCATTAAGTAACCGTGGTATTTGCCTTCTCCATTGCAATGTTTACAGTACTGATTTCTAATGTCAGATAAATTGTGCCATATTTTATCAAAAGTGAAAAATTTGAATTTCAAACGATCAACAGCAATTATCAAATCCATCCACTCACCCTTTTGCCCCTATGACTGTTCTGAGTCCTAAGGGAGAAGCGATTATGATATCAGCTGAGTAGAATGTGGAGTAGAGTTTGAAGCTTTTTCTTGTGATGGTGACACCCAGTCTGAAATGATCGTCATTGTTCCCTCTAAACGTTGCGTCCCAGTCCTCTGCAAATATCAAAGGTGACATTTATTACAGTCATGAAAATATACATGCATGTCCATAAATCAAATATTGTAGTTTACCTGACGATTTATATTATTGTGTACCAATCACCACAACATGTTTGGCTCTTGATGTCAGGGATTCCATGTCACTATACTGTATTCAAAATATGAGCTTCAAATATTACTTCTACAGAGATATTGCAGTTAAAATACACTCTCAGTGACCAGTAGCATGTCTTGTTGAGTACACTAGTAAACGTACACGTAGATACTCGCATAGAAGAGGGCGTGCACGGAACCCAAGTCAGACTGGTGTTCTATGCGCAGGGTTTTATACTTAAGTTAATTTTTGTCATACTCCTCTACCCTCAACATATAGAATGCCAGGTAGTTTTTTTAATAAATTTTAGCTATACACAAATGATTTTTTCAGGTGATTGGTAAACTTTAAGTTCATAGGCTTGCTGGAGCCTGGACATATTAAGACATCAGCTTTCAATGTTTATTGGTTATTTGGGCACTGTCATTTAAAGATAGCAACATTTGCACCCATTGCAACTTTGACCATGCCATGGTTGAATGCTCCATTTGAATCAAATTACAATAAGTTACATGTACATTAGCACCATCGCCATCATAACCATCATCCTTCTCTTCCTCTTCCTCCTCCTCTCCCTCATCAACTATCATTCTTCCTAACCTGGCTTGATAATCTTGGATGAATCTGGATCTATGCCTGCTCCGTACTCTTCATAGAACCTCTTCTGATGGCTCATGGTTTGGTTTGGAGGGTTAAGATCTCATCACCATCATCACCACCACCATCATCATCATCAATATCATCACCACCATTATCACCACCATCATCACCACCACTACCAGTTTCATCATTACTAGCACCACCACCAACACCACCACCACCACCACACTAGCATCATCATCATCATCATCATCACCACCATCACTAGCATCATCATCACCATCATCATAATCATCATCAACACAGTTCTCCTCCTCCTCCTCAGTAACATCACCATCACCAACAACATCCATAACTATCACTACAAAGACTATGTCCCTAACCTGGCTTGACAATTTTAGATTCTGGATCTTCGCCTCCTCCATACTCTTCAAAGAACCTCTTCCGATGGCTCATGGTTTGGTTTGGTGGGATCAGGATCTTAGCCATGGTCTTGATGACCTGCAGGGCTGAGCTCCTGAATGGGACCAGAATCAGGACCCTCGGTCTGGTCAGGCCCTGGTCCCTCATTGATCTGGAAAAGTTAAAGAATAATTATTTCATATTGCTGAGATCTGCAAGATTGTAAATTGCTGAAAGACATGCCATGTTAGTCTGACCTAGCAACAACTCATGTAAGCAATGTGCATTCTGACTTTTTGAGATACAATAATATACAACAGGTGAATATAATAAATTGTTGCTACATAAACAGTTTAAGTTTCAACACATTATGAAATTGGTCTACTAAAAGATTGGCCCTCAAATCAATGGCACTCATACATGCAATGACTATAGAATAGATAAATATCTCCTCTTTAGCAATCTTACAAACATACTGAACTCTGTTAACAGAGTGTCCCTGTCAAATACAAATACATGATGAAGTCTATCGAGATAGATGTGTAAAATCATGCTGACTAACATTGAATCATTAATTGTAGAACAAAGATAATCCACAAAAGTACCAAACACTGTAGGATAAATAAAGAGGTAAAAAAAATTCTACTCACTCTGTGTCAAGTTCAGGATTAGCTGTCAGCATCTGGTTATGTTTCTGGACGATATTTCTTGATCTAAACACAATTTTGAGAAAAGACCATTAGTGTAGAAATGTTCAACTTTTTGCTCAAAGGGCTTCACCAGGAAATGCTGACCTTCATGAAAAAGTATCTAACATATCAAACAGAAGAGAAGAGAAAAGAAGAGAAAAGAAGAGAAGAGAAGAGAAGAGAAGAGAAGAGAAGAGAAGAGAGAGAGAGACAAGAGAAACAGACATAGAAAAAAGAGATATGAAGAGACACAAAAAGAAAAGAAATTAAAAGAGAAGAGTTTAAAAAATGAGCAGAGATAGGGGAAATATAACAAAGCTAAGAAAAGAAAGGAGAAACTAAAAGTAATGAAAAGAATCATCATAATACATACTTGACAATATAGCTGAGCACATGAAGACAGTATACCAGTCTGATTTCCTCTTCATTCTTGTAACTCCTCTCTGGATAAACCAGATCCTGTCATAAATAAAATGTAAATTATTCAAGGATCACGGTAGAATCCTCATACCTATGTTAGATGTATCGATTAAAACTATTGTCAGTACCATCGTGTTTTTTTGCAGAAAATTGTTTACCCAAATGAGTGAAATGCTACCTTGCAGCATCCCATGGGATGATGTGCAAGGATCAAAACAAATTTGTGATTCGAAAACTATGCACTGACTACAACTATTACTTTCGCCAAATTTATCTATGGAAAAAAATTAATTTTATTAAAGTCAAATTTTACTCTTAAATTTTGTTTATTGCCATTTTAAACAACTGTTATAGTTACATTCGTTTTGTCTGTTATATGCTCTTAGTTTAATGATGTCTGTTTTAATCAGCTAAAGTTGAATATGTTGTTGTATTTCATTGTATATGTTTGTATACCACAATGAGTGTCACGCTTGACAGACCCAAGCGCTTTGTAAGAAGCCATCATAAGTATAAGTATAAGTATTATCTATTTTTAAATGGTGACCAAGAATAGGTTGAAGTTAACCTTGTGAGAGTTCATGATGGTGAACAGCTCTTGTTGAAGACGAGATAGATTTGCCTCTGAGCCTGCTTCAATGTAATCCTTGTTAGCCTCTCTCCAAGAACTGGACACTCGTTTGGGGACCTAAGATAGTCAAAGATATAATGGAAAATGAAATGACATCAATATTGAACAGCAATACATACAGTACAACATTAATATATCAAATCTTGTTGATTAAACCAGTACAAACTACACATCTATATAAATTCAGAAATCAAAAACTGAACTTATCTGCACACGCAAAACAATTATATAAAGTGCATTAGCATGCATAGCCATTTATCAAATCCCTTTCTTTACAGTAATTGTTCTCTCGCATAAAATGTTCGCATCTATGCATTTTGATTTATTTTGCACATAACTCATGTTTTAAATACCAATGTATTCAACTCCGTGGCATTGCCTCGCGGAGGCAATGAATGACTTACATGTAGAGACTTGAAGTCTTTTTCTCTGCAAACCTTCAAATCCCCTTCCGAGACATCGTCGTAACAAGAACAGGAGAGTTTTCCCAAGCATGACCACTAGAAGATTTTTTTTTAATGCAATAAAAAAAAAATACTTTCAACAATAGAGTCAAGCTAAGAAAATGTTAAAATATAGATTTACACTGACTTATCAAACTAAACTATTCTTATCATCCAACAAGGAATTCAAGGATATCACTTAAATTTTGACAACAAACAACCATGGCATGATAAAATGATGAAAATTCATATTGTTGATCTTATATTTCCAACGCAGTGTTAGTGGGAAAAAATGTTTGTTACACAAATGTAGTTGGCAGTGGGCACATTATGTTATAAACCCGAGAACTCTCCTAGCCTTGAATTACCGTTATCCCACTAAGAACAGATAATAATAATTGTACTAAAAATGTACTTTTACATTTTTCATATTCTTGGTTTCCCTACAATATTTTGGAAAGGGAAATTTTGCAGGAAATAAGATGTACAAATAGGCATCATGGTGGTATATGTTGTGCCTTTATTTCATACCTTGTCTTCAAATCTGTGAGAGGGCCTCCCTTTACTCAACACACTGATGAAGTCCTCACTTAGCTCATGGTTGACCCTTCTGAAGAATGGATCTGAACATCAAAAGACACATGGTTTTGAAAATCAATGAATGCATTTTTAATTGCATTTATCTCTGTATGGAAGTACTCATGCAGACATCAAAATAAAATGAATCTCCCTTTTCTAAATTCTGCAATACATCTGGCAGTCACAATCAGAACTTCAGAAGAGAAATGGAAATTCATGATATTGCAAATGCAATAGTTTTCCCCAATAACATCAGTCACATGACCAATTGCAAATATAAAATTCACTAAGATTTAGTGATCCTATCTTCCATTACTTTCTTAAAATTTGTCCTATTTCTTTCAAAACTGTTCCCAACCTGTTTGTCTGATTTTCCTGTTTTCACCATATTCAACTTCATGCAAATGTTAGATTGCCCTTCATGTTTCACATATTTGTCAAAAATTAGGAAAGAAAACTATCACTGAAAAAATTACAAGTAATGACCCATGCATTGAATGACATACTATACCTTTGTGTACATGTGACTGGCTTTCATGTTCATCATCATCATCGCCATCTGCATCATCTGATTCACTATCTGATCCAAGATCCTCTTCCTCCTCCTCCTCTTCTTTTTCCTCCTCACTCCCCTCCTCTTCTTTTTCCTCCTCATCCTCCTCCTCTTCTTCATTGCTGTCCTCCTCTTCCCCTCCATTTGCTAATAGTTCGTCCTCTCCTATTTCAACTCCACTATTTTCTTCTTCATTATCCTCTTCGTCAACATCATCTTCCTCATCTATGTCACTGCCATCATCGTCAACCTCATCATCGTTGCTATCATCAACTCCTTCTTCTCCATCTTCCTCTTCACTTTCATCCAGATCCTCCTCCTCTGAAATATAAATAACAAAGAAAAGAAGGTTGTGGTAACCATTGGAGGGAAATTTGAATGCCATAACTTCCATTATCTATGGATACGTGGATAAATAAGTTTACAGTAGGATAAAAACATCATCATCATCCCTAGTGTCCTCTCTATGGGAGGTCGGGTTAGGGTTCTGCTCTCCATCTCGTCCTGTATTAAGCCAGTTATCGAGATTGAAATCAGGTACATGTAGCTATAAAATGACATTTTCATCTTCAGACACTTTATGCCATAGCAGATATGTGAAAGTAATCTATCTATTCAAGTACTTTTTAATTTTTTTTTTCATTTTCCAAACTCATTCCAAACATCATTTCCATGATACATGCTATTGTGACAATTGCTCCATGATCTGCATCATACTACACTTACCAAATTCCTACCTCCAACCCTGGACCAAACGCAACACCTAACCCTAAACATCAACCTAACCTTAAAACCCAATTGCAACCCTAACCCTAGCCTATGTAGCTATTGGCAGCAGAGCAAATATCAGGTCATCTCATTTTAGAAACTGGCAATTGTAAATAAAACCTTTAATGGTCATCATTTTAGGTCAACTTCTTGTTCATTAGAGATTGCATTTCAAAGTGTGCACATATACAATTTTTGTGTTACAAGGAGTAAAACTAGTTATTTTAATATAAAGATAACGCATACCACCTTAACAAAAAGAAAAAGAACAAAAATAAGGAAAAAAATCTTGGCAGACTTCCCACGTACAACACTGAGAGGGCAAGAACAGTGATTTATAAGTACCTGATAGATCGTCGTCCCCAGCTCCGTCAGCACCCAAATTGGCAAGCAGCTCTTGATAAGGAGTCATCAACTGCTGATCTTCCTCATCAGAAGAAGACCCTTCCTGCACGAGAGGAGTTATATTTAGGGTTTTATGTAGTATATGTTAAGTGTCTACATGTCAGAGATAATGAACAAACCTTATGCATTTGAATGTTTGAAGACACCATAGAAAGTTCTTCCCTCAATAAAATCAAAATCACAATTGGAAATTCAACAATGATTGTTGACTAAAGGCAAAATGTTCTGGATATTTTGATATTTTCTTCATATTTGATCACTCACTAAAATCACTTTATGTTTCAGTAGTTTCAGTAGTTTCAGTACCTTTCAATTTCACACAACAATCATCTAATAATATCTTCAATGACCCCCTTTGTTTAATCTCATAAAGTTATTTCTTTTTCAAAGAGGCTGTGCTGGATTATATTTCAAAGTTTCAAACTCTTTGTTAATATTATTTTGAAAATACATCTAATTTTGCACCAAAAAGCATAGCTGTATTATTTATTCAAATATCTTTTTTAATCAAATTATACTTGGCCTGCAATTAACCTACCACAGCTGTTCTATGTACCTCTTTTGTTTTACAGAATGAAACCCCAAACATTGGCAGATAATCTACAACAAAAATCTTTATATACACTTCTTATATACCAAATTGTGAACCTCTTCCAAAATCTTGAAACTACACCTCTTTGATTACTGAGTAAGGAGAACAATCTCTCGTGTGTTGCAACTTTGCTAGATTATATTTCAAACTCTTTGTTAATATCATTATGAAAATACATCTAATTTTGCACCAAAAAGCATAGCTGTATTATCTTTCTCATCAAATGATACTTGGCCTGCAATCAACCTACCACAGCTGTTCTATGTACCTCCTTTGTTTTAAAGAATGAAACCCCAAAACATTGGCAGATAATCTACAACAAAAATCTTTATAAACATTTTTTTCCTTAGCAAGGAGAACAAGCTCATAATTATGGGCCTTTTTCAAAGTTGCAACACACAAGAGGATGTCTCGCTAGGAAAAAGGAAACCAAAGGGAGATTGTTCTCCTTACTCAGTAATCAAATAGGTGTAGTTTCAAGATTTTTGGAAGAGGCTCACAATTTGGTATTTGATTATTTGCCCATGAGTAGGGTTTTCATTCTTCTTAAAGGTATAGGAACAAGATTATTTCACCAATTGTCAATATCGACACCAAATATACTTATAACTGCAATCAGGGTATACTTCTGTTTCTTTTATTCCTCGGTCTATGGTGTGAGAAAGCTGTTTCAAAATGGTTATCGCTATTCTACATTTAACGGGTCTATCACTCGTCTCAGCCTATTGTTTGGCTCAAGACAGAACAATCTGGAGAAGCATCATCCACAGGGTCACAGAGAATCAGTCATGACTCATAGGACCACAACGATCCTGCAACAATGATTCTACATTCACACAGAACAGGCATATGTACCTCTTGCATTGTCAATGATGGCCCTGCAGTCTTGTATTCCTTTGTTGCCTCTTTATTAGCATGTCTGAATCAAATCAATACAGAAAGAGAGTCACAAAATTAGACATTTGAACTGACTTTTCTTCTATACTACTTTTGAAGGTTATATTGATCTTTAAGACTTCAAGTGAAGGCGTGAAATCAAGTGAGCCCTCGTTAATTTTGAGCCCTTTCCTGAAAATTACTCTTGGCATCTTGCTCAAGTATAACAAATTGTCAGAGTGTTAGATGTCTTCAAAGTTTGACAAGAGAATGTTAGCTATCCACACTTATGAAAATTTCCTGAAATAATTTTTAAATATTCATGCGAGGAGATGCGATGTAAATTAAATACTCAGACTCAGTAAAGGAATTTACACTGGAGGCTTTGTGGGTGGTCATTAACCCTTTGAGAGCGAGCCCGCGCACGGCGATTGTTTCCCCTGTGACGAAGCGATTTCGGTTACATCGCCAGTAATGGACAATTTGGCGGTGCTTTCTACTTTCATTGCTCAGTGCGCCTCATTCAGTCATTTTCGTGATTTTTAGTAAATGTAAAAATTAAAGATCAGACTTTTTTCTTTCTAAAAATATAAGTTTTGTTCATCAATACGAAAAATAAGGTCTGTTATTTTTGAGGGAAATTGCCGTCTTATTTTGCTGAAGCTTCACGTCTTTCCTTTTCAATACACTCACAATACAAATTGCGTAAGCACCGCCGCACGCGCAGATCGGTCGATACCTCCATTCATTTCCCCATTGTCAATTATTGTCGTCTGCTAAAGCTCGGCCGATTATCAACCGAGCCATAAATAATAGGCCTTCGTTTTACATGGGTTTTCGACACATTTTGTAACTATATTCTGACCAACATTATGCCATGATCTACACTAAATGCCCTTTCTTTCAAATGTGCAAATCAAATATAGGACTATTTGGGAAATTAATTTTTGAGATGAACGTTGTTTTACTCTCGAAAATAAAAATAATATTTACTTTTAATGCTTTCGACTTCGTTTCTCATAATTTGAAATATTCATTTTGTTTTAGTTTTTGCCTCCCGCTTAATTTTGTTTATTTTTTCTCTATCTATACATCTCTTAGAACCCTATTTTGATATGAGGTTGCTGTATCAATAAAATATTTATTGAATTTTTGTACGCATATTTGATTTGTTTTGTTTGTAATGGAAAGATCTAAATGAATGACAGAGATTAGAACAAAATCATAATTCATCACAATCATCTCTCTCTCTCTTTCTATCTATTTATCTATCTATCTCTGTCTGTCTCTGTCTGTCTCTCTCTCTCTCTGTCTCCCTCCTCCCCCCTCCCACTCTGAATACGTCAGGAATTTCGTGAAATTGGAATTGTGCTTCAGTGTGTTTTATATCCGCATCGCGTTGTTGTGTTGTTTTTTTTTTGAAAAGGTTGTGGCTAATAACGAGTTAATCGCCGTAGTCTTGGTAGTCTTTTATTTATTCGAAAATAAATGATATTGAAAATATAGTAATTCATTATATGTTACGAAACAATAAAGAAAGAAATGCAAACAACGTGAGAATTCAATTTATTTGTCTTCGTCTCCATCTGTGTTCTCGTTCAACCTATCATGTCAATAAAACTTTGTTAACTCGTTACTTCCGTTGGAGTTTACAACCATGACAACGAACTTTACCCTTGGCCACGTTCATTGTTCCTCTTACGTAACTTCCGTTCCGTTCTTCTATTGTTGGAGTTTACAACCATGACAACGAACTTTACCCTTGGCCACGTTCATTGTTCCTCTTACGTAACTTAGCTGTAGGGGACCTAAGACATAACTCTTTTCGTATATTCTATATAGGTCTAAAATACTTTTTTGGTTGTATATACTTTGTCAATACTTACAAACTATAATTGTCAAAATTTGCCAATACTTACAAACTATTACGTTTCCCCTATCATCTTCCGCTCTAGAATCCTATCTTTTTTTGGTGTAATTTGTTGTGTCCTTTTCATACTTATTTTTTCTTGTCTCCCTCTTCAAGATTTCTTTGGTTTTGGTATTTATGCTATTTATTTTTTATAAATAAAAGAGAAAGTTTTATTCTTTCTCTTATAATGTTGTCCACCTTCTTCTAAATAACCCTTTTGTGATAAAGTATAATGTCCGATGTATATTATTTCTGTCAATAACATAAATGAACGTATCATTTTATTTTGACGCAACAAAGATTTACATTCAAAACACAACCTTTACCTTCTATAATTTTTGTACAGTAGTATTCTTCTCATTTCGACATTATCAGTCGCTCGTTCTCTATTTTCGTTCCCTATAATAAATATAAGGTATAATTTTGTGTACATTATCAGGGATATGTTATAATAATTTGTCTCAAGGTAGGAATGATGCCGGCATACTAGCAAATGTCGGAATAGAAAACAACATGAAAGATAAAGATGGAAAACGACATTGACAGAAAGACAGACATACATACAGACAGTGGGAGAGAGAGAGGGAGGGAGGGATAGAAAGTTGGACGTAGTCTGTACTATATTTATTATTATGATATTTGTCTCCGAATATCCGATCACCCCAGCTCTGATTTTTACTTTTTATAATTATTGTACAGTAATATTCTTCTCATATCAAAATCATCAGGCGCTCGTTCTGTGTTTTCCTTCTCCATATCGAGGTTATAGTATAATAATTTATCTCAAGATCGAAAGGAATACTTTTGGACGGAAAACAGTACCAAAGATGAAGAAGGAAAATGGCGCTGAGAAAGCGAGCAAGAGATATAGAGAAAGACATACAGAGAGAAAAATCATTTCTCATGTCATCTTTTCGTCTGTGACATTTTACTAAGTCACATTTATATTATTCCTTTATCTTTCCATGATTGTTATATATTTGAACGAATATTTCAGATAGGGTCAAACTGGTTCTACGTTATAATTATGATCATCTAATTTTATTTAGGAGTAAGTCGAAACGCGATCTCATCAAAAATCGCGGAACAGAAAAGATGAAGATAGAAAATGACATTGAGAAAACGAGAGAGAGAGAGAGAAGTTGGACGTATTGTTATTTATTATTATGATATTTGTCTCTCCGATCAACACCAACCGCCCCGCTGTGGATTCCTCTTCAGTTTTTTTTTAAATCATGATTTACACTCAACAATTTTACTTTTTATAATTATTGTACAGTAATATTCTTTTATTTCGATATCATCAGGCGCTCGTACCGTGCTTTCCTTCTTCATATCGAGGTTATGGTATAATAGTTTATCTCAAGATCGAAAGGAATACTTTCGGAATAAAAGCAAATAGCGGAACGGAAAACAGTACCAGAGATGAAGATGGCAAATGGAGCTGAAAAGCGAGCGAGAGAGAAAGAGAGAGAAATACAGAGAGAGAGAGAAAAAGAGAGAAAATGAGCAAGGAAAAAAAAGAAAGCTATAAAGAGTGAGAGACAAAGAAAGAGACAAACAGAGAGAGAAACAATCCTTTCTCATGTCATCTTTTCGTCTGTGACATTTTACTAAATCACATTTGTATTATTCCTTTATCTTTCCATGGTTGTTATATATTTGAATGAATATTTCAGATAGGGTCAAATTTGGTTCTACGTTATAATTATGATCAGCTATTTTTATTTAGGAGTACGTTGAAACGCGATCTCATTAAAAATCGCGGATCAGAAAACACTACGAGAGATGAAGATGGAAAAAGACATTGAGAAAACGAGAGAGGGAGAAAGTAGGGCGTATTGTTATTTATTATTACGCTTTTGTCTCTCCGATCAACCCCACCCGCTCTGGATTCCTCTTTAGTTTCCATTTTTTATCATGATTTACATTCAAAAGTTTTACTTTTTATAATTATTGTACAGTAATATTCTTCTTATTTCGATATCAAAAGGCGCTCGTTCCGTGTTTTTCTTCTCCATATCGAGGTTACGGTATAATAATTTATCTCAAGATCGAAAGGAATACTTTCGGAATAAAAGCAAATAGCGGAACGGAAAACAGTACCAGAGATGAAGATGGAAAATGGCGCTGAGAAAGCGAGAGAGAGAGAGAGAGAGAGAGAGAGAGAGAGAGACATACAGAGAGAGGAAAGAGAGAACAATAATTTCTCATAATCATCTGTTTGTTTGTGACATTTTGCATCATCACATCTTTTGCTCATTCTTTTATCTTGCATGATTGTTATATCTTTGAATTATTATTTCAAATAGGGCAAAATCTGGTTCTACGTTATTTGTTTCATAAAAATTTTTATTTGGGAGTACTTCGGAACGTGATCCGTAAACATTCTTTGAAAACAGTAACGACAACTGCAAAACAACAAGACCCCCAAAAAAGGGTTATCTGAGTTAACCCGCTATACATGTACACTTGTACAGTATACAAGGATCATTGTGAAAAAATCTATACATACCCGCTCTTCTATTGTTGGAGTTTATAACCATGACAATGACCTTTACCCTCGGCCACGTCTATTGTTCCTCTTACGTAACTTAGCTGTATAGCTGGGCCAGATTTCCAAATGATCTGCGCATGCGCTATGTTTCTGCTCGTCGAAGCAATAATCCTGGCAAGAATATAGAACGGACGCGTACAGCGTCCGCCTCCAGCTGTACGGGTATTTCGAGGGCCTTTTTTCGATCCGAACACTAACTTAGGGTAAAGTTGAAATGATATCACTTTTTCTCGATTTTTTTCCACGTAACTTTATTTTTTTTTTTAATAGATGAGATGAATGAATATATCTAAATAATACTTCAAAGAACTTTAGCACATAATAGCTAATAATAAGCTGGAAAACTTTGTCAACATATTAGGGATATATCTCGGCTTCTGTAGAAGCCCGTCGTCACAGACTTAACAACTCGCTCGGCTTCTGTAGAAGCCCGTCGTCTCCAAAGCGTTAATTCAAATTAATTTCAGGATTAACATCTCTTTTCAAATAAGTGTTTGTAAAAAGTTGACAGTTGCACAAATCAATCACAATTTAATAATATCATATTATCACTGAAATTGTGCATGTGAGTTTTGTGACATTCATAATGATGCAGAGTTGAATTTCATCATTTCAAAAGACAAGTAGTATTCTATCAACCTAAACAGAAACAAATGTCAAATCAAATGGAGGCACTAGGCCTAGGTGGAAGAGTTCAAAATGAAATGGAGACAAGTCAAGTCTCAACACTCCCAACAGACTCAAGTCGGATGAGAAACTATTTTATTTATAATTTTATTTCAAAAATTGAAACGTACAGCCGGCTACAGCCTAGCCGGTAACTCCGGGAGCTCGGCGCCCGGCCTGCGTCGAGCTCAGATCGGAATCGAACACGAAAAACAGAAGAGACGGTCTCATTTATAGAAAACTGAAGCGGTAGTGATTATAATTTTGACTTACAAGTGTGCTTGACTCCTCTGGGCATCGTCAAACCACTTGAAATTATAATTTAAAGAAGTCTTCGATGGGAAAAAGGGTGATTCCTCGTCCTAAACTATATGGCGGAAAGAAAGTACACATGCGCAGTAGCGGCGCATCAAATATGAATATTCATGCTATAGGCGCCGTTCGAAAATGCTGAATATACGACTTGTTTACATTCACCGCTGTTGTTTCGAGTCGTGCATATTCAGCATTTTCGGCGCGGCTCTATAGCATGAATATTCATATTTGATGCGCCGCTACTGCGCATGTGTACTTTCTTTCCGCCATATAGTTTAGGACGAGAATCACCCTTTTTCCCATCGAAGACTTCTTCAAATTATAATTTCAAGTGGTTTGGCGATGCCCAGAGAGTCAAGCACACTTGTAAGTCAAAATTATAATCACTACCGTTTCAGTTTTATAAAATGAGACCGTTCTCTTCTGTTTCGTGTTCGATTCGGATCGAGCTCCGCGCCTTTGGCGTCGCAGCTTTGCCTAGCCGGCAGCCAGGGCTGCATTGCTAGTTTAGTTAGCATGGACGGTTAGTATGAAAGGAACGAGGTCATAATGCATGCTTGGATCGGACTAGATTCCGGAATAATGCACTAAGTATTATCTCAGATAACCTTGCAGTTGTTGTAGTTGTACACTATTGCTGCATAATACAGTACATTCCTTCCCTCCCATTCATTGGCGTAGGTCTATGCGTAATAAATAGAGTAAGTTAGACCCAACACCAAATGCAAGCGGTGGGACTGTAGTATAGGAAAAAATCGCATGCGACTTCCAACGTCGTTGACCAAAACTTGACTCACCGCTGTTTTTCTCGTTCAATACGTTCCTTGTTCATCTTGCTCATTTTCTCTAAGCTTATTTTCCTTCTCTTTTTCTTCTGACCAGTCCCACCTCCTCCTCGAAATTTCCTTTTCGATCGGGCCATGCTTGGAGCTTTTCTTTTTTCTTTTTTCAAAAGAGCAAGGTATACGATGTATGGTGTCTTTGATTTCTCATAATTAAATGAAAAAATGCACTCAGCGGGCCCGCGGGTCCAGTAATACCTGTATGATCAATTGAAGAAGGCCAGAAGCACCCCCTCCCCTCCCAAAAAAGGAATTTTCATGATTGCTATTCTATTTGTAGCAAACAAATTATTCTATGCAGCTCTTTAAAGTTTAAGCTAATTGTTAGCATGTTCTGGGACCTGTTGCATAAAACTTACCATTAATGGTAACTCTGCCATCAATGGTAACTACCATGGTAACATTGCTCAACAGCCAATCAAAATCAAGTATTCCATGGAAGTTACCATTGATGGCAATGTTACCATCAATGATAAGTTTTATGCAACGGGACCCTGATGTAGTTAGCCAACCTTTCAGCAAACAGCTGAAACAAAATTGAAATAGAACACGAATGACTGAATAGGGACTTTTAGATTTGCACGACGAGAACGTGGACTGCTATGTTGACATCCTTTTAAGGAAATGTGACGTCCTTTTAAGGCACTGCCGGGCACTGCCACACAATGTCACACGTGGCAGTCCACGTTCTAAGTTGTCGTGCAAATCTAAAAGTCCCTACTGAACGGTTACATGGATGAATGAATGATTCAATAGGTAAAGAAAGAAAGAAAGTTAGAAATTAGTGAATAAATATAATTCAATCAATTAATCAATAACAGGAAGTTTTGGAAGGACTCAAAAAGGAATGGAAGTGCTAAATGATATACCGGTAAGTTGTTTTCACCTAAAGCCCAAAAATGAGACAATGCAACTCTTATGATTTCCCTTGTGAAAACTCCCTATTTGCTTTCTACTGAGAATTAGAAAAACATCCTAGGTCTCTACTTGATTGATGGTTGAGACATTAATCCATTTTTAGAGAGGGGGATATGTAAAAAAAGGCCCCCCAAAATACTGTCAAGACTACATTGTATAAGAACACACTTCAGTTGAAAAAAATGAAAATAAATTATTGTTCTTGTATACACAGATGAAGTGGAGAGATGCTCGCATGTAGAATGCAAATTTTTGTCTGATCAATCGCAACTTCAATGAAACTTCCTATTTTTCAATCCTTTGAATTTATTGAGCTATAATTTATCTGCCTCCTCATTTTCCTGTGTTTTATTTTACAAATCGGGGGACTTATTTTAAATTTTATTTTCAATAAAGCATTCATTTGAAAATTAGATTTATCTGTACTTTTTGTAAGATACACTTTCCTTAACATGAAATCCCCTCTCTCTGCATTATGAAATAAGCAGCCTTTGCTTATCAACATTCAGAGTTGCAGAAAATATTAAAACAAAAGCTGACCTAAATGGATTTAACACACCAGAAAAAATACCAATCCTGGGGAAAATTTGAAGACACAAAAAACAGCACAATAAAATGAGAATAATGTAACAAGCAGGATGGATGTACATACAATTTTGGAGCACCACTTTATTCTTACATCTCTTGCCGAAACTGCACCATGGATATACATGTATACTTTATAATACCTTTCCTAAAACATAAAGTATAAATGTACGATTTAGATTTTTACAGAACAATGCTTTTCATGAACGTAAAAACACAAATGGTTACTCTTGACTCTTTAACGTGCATGCTTGTCTGAGGCTTGCCAAACAAAGCAATGTATGGCATCATTCATGCAACCAGCATTGCGATGTGATAGAAATATAATCAGAAATGAAAATTTTAATACAAGTAATCATTAGGTGAATTATATACTTTACCACCTGGCACTTTGGGAATACCCATAACTTGACATATGTATGTGAAATCATATATTTCTATTCCTTATATCAGTAGGAGATAATGCTGGGGTGTTATCCCAAATATTTGCAATATTTATTATCATATCATCATCATATTTAATTCACTCCATGTGGCACCATGGATCTACAAATACTGGAGAAATAATACTGACTTGTAAATGATATTTTTAATTTTAGTGGAAAATGAAAAAAAGGAAAAAATTATGATTTGATTTGAACCAAAGGATCGATGTACATGTAGCACAAATTTTTATTCCAATACCCAAACTGTTTTGTAGGCAAGAATTGTTTCCTCCTCCCAATTTAATAAACTTTTTCAAGCAACAGAATTAGATAATACTAAAACATACTTGCTACATACTAAAATATGTAGTTTTGTCATATTTTTTCTATAAAAATTTCTAATTTCATTCTGCAAGCAAACAAATTAACAGTTTACTATAAACATGCATCTCATATTTATGACAGTGCTTTTAGATTAACAAATTTGTGACATTTTGTATTGTATGTAAATAATCTCTCTAACAAGATAGAAATTAATATACTCTAAATTTTTACAAACCTCTTCCAATAACCGAAATCTTACTTCAAAACGAATGTGTTTTTCTTCTTTCTTTGAATAACAGGAATTTACTTTTTTTTAAAATCCATTAAGCATATATTAAACATGAAATATCAAATACATGTTTTGGCAGCCTGCTTTTTCGTTAACATTATATCGGGAGTAATCAAAAAGACAATTAACGCATACCTTTTAACACATACAGAAGAAACTACACACATATGAATGCAGTGAACATTAGAAGTAAATTGGAATGATTTTTAAAGCAGTCCTGCTTTTAGTTCATTTATAAAAGAAAATAATATATTTCAAGTCATATATATGTATTACCGGTACATCTCAGAAAATTAAAATGTGTACAGAATTCCACACACGATTTGATATACGGGTGACATGTAATACTACAAGAGGCAGTGATTATGATAGACAGGCACACAGTAGGATAAAACCATCATCAATATATCATTCCTGTTATATGCAGTACAAACAACAAATTAGAAAGTGCATAATGTATTTTTAAACAAAAACAATGATACAAAATAACACATTAATATAAATGTTTTAAAATATGCAGAAGATTGGTTTACATACGTGATGATGAAACCCTGGTCTTCTCAATCATTCTTTGAAGTAAAGGAGAATTTTATATGATCCAATTTTGGAATTCAACATAAATACTATTAAAAGACTGTCAATACAAGACTTTATCAAATTTCATAACTTTGGGGACTGTGATGTGCAGAGTGAAATATTTCATTGCATTTGCCTGCAAGGTCCTTTTTATAGTTAGGAATTCTATTATTTGATTTATTCATTCATCATAGATTTCTTGATAAATACATTTATTGAATGATGAGAGGTAAAACAAATCATGAAAGAAAAAGAAAGTTGAAGAAAAATGTAAACCCTTACCCTGGTTATTCGATTTCAAATATTGCAAGATTTTGAAATAGATTTTTGAAAATACAGGGTTTGTTGCAATTCTTTTGCTAAGATAAAACAGTCCATGTACCAAATTACTGTTATATTTGTTATTTCATATTGCACAAATCTAATTACCTATCTCGATAGCCAGGACGTATCGGATAATGAGTGCCAGAAAGCAATAACTTTGTGTAAAATTATGGAGTTTAATGCCTTGCTCATTCCGCTCTGCATACAATATATATTCACTAACCACCTTTAGGAGATTCTTCTGAGTATATTACACACAATACATGTATCTACCATGGTATGTGGCTTAGCATGTAACAGACAATTCATTACAGTTACATGTATCACAAGGCTTATAATATTGACAACACACAGAAAAGCTTTTTTTCATGAAGTCAGAAATAGAAGTAGAGGTAGAATAATGGAAGAGTTGCCCTTTTTTAATTGTTTGACACTTTTTTTGCATAAGTATGAAGACAATAAGTACACATGAATCTTTTGCTAGCATATTTTTATCCACAATTATGATATCCATTCACTTAAAGTAGTTACGAGTCATTCTCAATTAAAATGCAAGTCATACCTAGATTATAATCCAATATTTAACTTGTTTCACCCTACATGCATAAGTCAACTACCTTGTATATCTCTCAAATATTATTGATATACCCTCAAATTTGCAATGTTAAAATTCAATCTACAAGATCTCATGATTTCATGAATAGTCCTGTGCAAGCATGATATAATCATTTCACAAATAAATTTTACCACATTTTCAACTTCAAAGATATCAGTATTTGATAGCAAGGAGGTTCTACAAGCATCATCTTGTGAAGAAAGAAAAAATGCCATTAACTTGCTCTCAGAACTTGACTGGCACTACCCAAAGCTGCAACATGTCAGATGATAAAAGATTGTATTGATGCACTGAAAATAATTCACTTTAGCAGGTAGAATGGTTTAAATGTAATATTTCAGCCAGTTTTAAAAAATGCAATTAAGCCAACTCAAGATTAGTTTTAAACAGACAGTTCAATAGTTCATCCAGTTGAACAAGAACCAAAGAACCAAAGAACACTGCCTAGCCACAGAATTACTTGAAGAAGGCAAAATTAAATTAATAATTGAGGCATTTTTGTAGGGAGGCATATTTTTTATAACATATACATCTCCATCTTAAATATGTATAAATGCATAGATTATAAATGGGCAGTCTATAACTCAAATACACCATGCATGAAGGTTGTTTTTTCCAGAGTCATTCTTGTACTGTATTTCATGTTAGAATACGTACATGTGTTTGAAATACTTCAGTGTGAGAAAATTCACTAGATGCTTCAAATATTAAAAAGACTGTGAATTTCTATCTACTTCAATGTAATTCAGCCCTCAACATCTTATCTAAGCATTTATTTTCCATCTTTACAAAGGTACATTTTCACATTTAATTTCATCTTCCAGTAAACATGACTCCTAGCTGCTCATAATATCTTTGTAAAGAATGCTGATTAAACAGATTAAAACATGATCGTTAGGCATTAACTTATTTTCAAAAGATTATGGGCATTACAAACATATCAACTGCAAGATTTTATCAATAATGACCATTTGTGATTCATAAACACACACACACTATTTCCAGCTGCATTATCAGAACAATCTTCAATAAGAAACCATTCAACAAGTGTTCATCCCTGTCCTTTTCATTTGAATTCTACTTCGGAGTAACGAAAGTTCAGCAGCCTCCAGTTACACAATATCACAAACACGTTCATGTGAGGGTGCATCTGAGCTTTTCTTGAAATGTTCTTTAGCTTTTGTTCTGGTCCTCTTTACATCTTCCAGATAGTTCCACAAGGTCCATACAATTGAAAAGCACTCGTAATCACGTTCCAAATTGAATTTCAAAATGCTTCAAGCAACTTCACACAATGAAATTTTGAAAACCGGTATATGCATTATGCAAATCTCCTCATCTGAATGAAAACCCTGATTATCCCTGGAAAACATACATTGTATATGAATTTAAACAGTTAACAAAAATAACATTGTGTGCTCTATCTATTTCATTCTTATTTGGGGTATATTTTATATTATTGATCCTATATCCTATTTTTATTTAGCTATCATAGTCATCTCATATGCCCTCTCTATAAATATCTTCTTCTTTTTTTGGGGGAAGGAGCAAGGGGTTTATTTTGTTTAAAAAATAATAATCTTATATCCTATAACCCTGTTCCTTCATTTTAACACAACAATATACTCATTTTTTTCAGTGGTTAATCAATTTGACTATTCTATCCTATGGTAATCGATTTCTAAGGAATGTGCATAATACTATTACTGCTTCAGTTATTTGAATGTTGAATAATTACTTCAGGGCAGAAATCACAATCTCATTCTCAAGTCTGCTCTACATCATATTTTATGTATAGAATAATAGACAACATCATAGCAAAAATGAATATTGCAGTTATTGCTGATTGAGTTGGCAGTGATTGTTAAACCATAATGGAAATTAGCCAAGTATGTCATAAAAAATATTAATATCAATTATGATGACTTTTTGGTTGAATAAGTGCCTTTCTGCTTACAAATAACGTATCAAAATGCTTCACAGAATTATTCCACTGTCACTGGACTCAATTACTTTTCTGCAATTACAGTGCATGCTGTCCATACCATGGGGGGCATTCCAGCCAGTTGCCACATTATCCATTTAAATTTCCAAGCCCTCAACACAAGATACAACCATTTACCTGCAACCTCAAGCTTCATTCATACATGTATATGACGTGAAATAAATAAATGGAAAAGGGGATGAAAAAAGGTAGCTGCACGCAACAAGAGCCCCCAAGCATGCTCACTTATCTGTGTGTTATATTACACAGAAACGTGAAGCGTGTGTGTAATTGGGTTTTTTACAGACGTGTATCAATCAGATCTGATTATTTACATCTGGGGACCGACTTTTAACATATCCATCCGAAAGACGTGACTCAGTTTCGAACCTGTGTCCTCGGCTGAAGCACACCATGCTTGTCTTTATATATTTTGCCTAGGTGGATTTCTTTCAGACTGTTGACCGTCTCATGTGTGAACAAGGCCTTACTCTTTGAGAATCATAATTTCACTTCTTGGGCTGGCTCTTGAGGTGGCGTAGAGCAAAACGAGCTGCTGTTGCCTTGGCGATGTGGTAGTTCCGTCCGATACCCTTGAACTGTCCCTTGCCAACCACGTTAACGGTGACCCTTGTCTTGCCATCAATGGTCTTCTCCGGAGGGCTAAGAGTAAAAGGGATAGAGGAAAGCAATTGTATTCAGAGCAACTTATAATTAAGAGAAAGGAGTCACAAGGGAGACCTTGCATAGATTCCATAAATGTCATTGCAATTAATTTAGGAGTAGACTAGATGGAACTTCAACTGCGCGCAGTCGAAAATGATGCCTCCGCCATAGAGCAATTTTACAAACCAAAATGGAAGCAATTTTTAAAATTCAAGTTTGATTGTAATCCATCTGTTGGTTCTAATGATAACGCGATCACGAGCTATTTTGAGATACATAATGAGCCCTGTGACCTTTGACCTCGTGATCCCCAAATCTAATCAGTTCATTGACTCTGCAAGATACATACATGACCCAAGTTTGGCGGTAATCCATCAATCGGTTCTTGAGATAACGTGATCACAAGCTATTTTGCATACATAATGAGCCCTGTGACCTTAGACCTTTGACCTCGTGACCCCAAAATCTAATCAGTTCATTGCTCTGCAAGATACATACATGGCCCAAGTTTGGCGGTAATCCATCAATCGGTTCTTGAGATAAAGTGATCACAAGCTATTTTTGCATACATAATGAGCCCTGTGACCTTTGACCTTTGACCTCGTGACCCCAAAATCTAATCAGTTCATTAGCTCTGCAAGATACATACATGACCCAAGTTTGGCGGTAATCCATCAATCGGTTCTTGAGATAACGCGATCACGAACTATTTTTGCATACATAATGGGCCCTGTGACCTTTGACCTTGGACCTCGTGACCCCAAAATCTAATCAGTTCATTAGCTCTGCAAGATACATACATGACCCAAGTTTGGCGGTAATCCATCAATCGGTTCTTGAGATAACGCGATCACGAACTATTTTTGCATACATAATGGGCCCTGTGACCTTTGACCTTGGACCTCGTGACCCCAAAATCTAATCACTTCATTAGCTCTGCAAGATACATACATGACCCGAGTTTGGCGGTAATCCATCAATCGGTTCTTGAGATAACGCGATCACGAACTATTTTTGCATACATAATGGGCCCTGTGACCTTTGACCTTGGACCTCGTGACCCCAAAATCTAATCACTTCATTAGCTCTGCAAGATACATACATGAACCGAGTTTGGCGGTAATCCATCAATCGGTTCTTGAGATAACGCGATCACGAACTATTTTTGCATACATAATGGGCCCTGTGACCTTTGACCTTGGACCTCATGACCCCAAAATCTAATCACTTCATTACCTCTGCAAGATACATACATGACCCGAGTTTGGCGGTAATCCATCAATTGGTTCTTGAGATAACGCGATCACGAGAACGCACGCGACGCACGTGCGCACGTACGTACGGACGGACGGACAACCAGAAAACATAATGCCTCCGGCTACGTTGTAGCGGAGGCATAAAAAAAGAGAAATAAAGATGTCTGCTCAAAACTTAATCACATGGACAAATATTTGTTAGAGAGGATGATCGGGTACTAAACCTGTCTTTCCTTTTAACAGATCACTTTTGATATTGCTCATTAATGAAAAATGCCACTTTATTCAAATAGGGTAAATTTGTGACATGTACAATAAATTCAAATAACATTGAACTAGTTTAATTAATGGTATGCATATTAAGTGATTAAGATGCTGATGATTATATTTTTTTATAGTTCCTTTTTTTCCTACTAGACTGCTAAAAGAAACCATGTACATTTATGCATGTTAGATAGATAACCAGGGTCATACCGCTTAACAGTATCAATACATACCGGTATTGTGCATGCTTCCATTTGATTCTGCTACACAAGATTTACCCCCATGCCACCCCCCACAAAAATCCAATCTGGTATACCCAATAACAAGCAAACAGATAATAGTAAATGAATTGCAAATAGCTTTTATCAAACTTCACAACTACGTTTGTGCATCACACCTAAGAAATGTTGATACATGTATCTATGCACTAATTATTACCCAAATCGTGCTGTTTCTGGTTCCATCTCTAGCAGTTCTCGGACAGGAGATATTGGTAGGTCTGAGGCATATTGCTCTGAAATGTTGATAAAAAAACATTTAAAAACATTATTTCCATGAAAAATACCTTCAGATGAAAAAATATGAGCATCAAGGGAAATAATGAACTGAATATTTTTGCATGAGATTTTTCCTCAGGAAACTAAAGCATAATGAATTATTACATACATATGATGTTTTTTAAAGCATTCATTCAATGTGCATGTACATCATACTATTTTGGACTTAAATTTAATATGGTATGTCAAATAAGATGGAGAAATTGGAATTATGAAAATGATCATTTAAAAACAAGAGAAAAGTAAATATTATGGTGAACAGGAATATGAATTTAAACGAAACTGAAGTGGAGTAGGAGATGGGGATGACTAACAAGGTGAACAAATATTTGAGATCAAGAAAACAGACCAAAGATAACACCTTCAAAAAATATTTAAAAGACTGAAAAGGAAAGTTACAAATAATCAAACTAAATAGATTGAGCTTAGAAACTCACCTATCTGTTGTTTCATCATGGGATAGTACACTTTCCACACAGCATTGAGTGACATGCCACTATCAAGGTAGATGGCCCCAGCCACTGATTCAAAGATGTCTCCTAGAGCTTTAGGTACTTCGATATCTTCAGACTCCTCTTGTTCTCCATCCATCTCACTGTACTTGAGCTGAAAGTGAAGGCAAAATAAAATTGAACGAAGAAAAGACAAGCATTAAACAATGGAATATTGTTGCAGAATAATTGGAACACATAATCATAACAGAGACTATTGAATGCATTTAGGGGCCCTTGCTTCTGGGTATCACGTTTAACAGATTTGCTTGCGTTGCAAAATTGAACATCTGGATGAGTAATAGAAATGAGCATACCAATTGTCTGACATATACGAAATGGCAATCGCCAAAGCAAAGATTGGATAACAGGCAGCTGGCTTCAGTCTGCTAGTACACATCTGACAAAGGTCTAGATACTGAAACTGTCACACAGATAAAATAATACTTGGATGTGTCATAGGACCCATTTCTAAACACTATGGGTTATCTCAAGTAGTTTGTGCAAAATAAAAAAATAATAAAGTTTTAGTGATGTTTTAGGTTGCTAATTGAAAAAAAAACCTCCTCCTCCTCCTCCTCCTCCTCACCATCGTCATCATCATCGTTTATCATCACTGTCATCATCATCACCACCACCACCACCACCACCCTCACCATCACCACCCCCACCTCCACCATCACCATCATCAACATCATCACCACCACCACCACCACCACCACCACCACCACCACCACCACCACCATCACCATCATCGTCATCACATCAACTCAGCTAAATAAAATGCAATCATAAGTGTCAATTCCAAACTCGGTTCATTTCATGTGTACTATAAATAAGAGCACAATTACATGTACCTGTGAATCCATTCCCAGTGCCTCATTCTTTGCATTAACAAAGGTCACAAAGTTATCTATGACTTGGAACATGTTGGCAGTGTAGGCCTTGAAGTACTTGTGAAAGTTAAATTTGACGGCCAAGGAAGCAAAGATGGTGTTGTTGACCAGGGCAGAGCGGAGATCGGTCAAGGCTCCGGGAGAGAGGTTGGTGTGATGATCATAAAGGTGACGAGTGATGAGGTAGTCTAGTAAGGCATCTCCAAGGAATTCAAGCCTGGGAAATTGTTAAGGAAAGAAACGTGGATAAATAGGCTCTATTTGGCATTAAATACTAAGATCTACACAATGCAAACTTTCTCAATACAATACAAAAAATTCAACATGCCTATGACATAAATCAAATAATGTGAAAATACCTTTATTTATTGTGCATGAGCATTATATGGTTTTACAAGGACACATAAATATTTAAGCTTGATATTAATTTACATACATGTACAAGCTTTACACAGAAATAAATGTACAAGTATTTGAATTTTATTGATGATACACCATTAATTATGTTCTTAACTGATAGTCCTAATATATATCTGGTTGATTGTCAGACTATCTTGAAATAAGAACATTTTACACTCAAGAAATTTTAAGCATTTTTAATTAAAAACAACTATAACCATTCTATACATATTCCTCGTGTAAAATCTAGCAGACAGCAATGAAGACAATTACCTCTGATAACAGTCAGTAATGCTGTTGCGGTGGTAGGATGAGTGAGTGAAGGCCTGTAGCAGGTAAGCCCTGTCCTTGAAGCGATAGTTGATGGTCTTCTCAAAGCCCTCATATCCCACAAGCTGCTGCTGCAACACATCCTCTGCATTTGGCACACCCCTCAGGAGAGGGGACTCTGGTTGCTTGAGGTAGCCATAGAGGCAAGACACTGGAAGATCAGCTGCAGGGTCTGAGGATTGGTCATTTCGCTTCTTGGATTGATCATTGATGGTTGGAAGGACATCCAACCCCATCCAGGCCATTATGAGAAGGGCACTACGGAAGCCGCAGGACACCAGGTAGCAACCGATCAAGGCCTCAATGCAATCAGCAATGCTCTTGTCAGACATGCTGTGCTGGGTGTGGATCTCATACGGCAGCTGAGGGACACTCCCCAAGTCCTGCGTTTTAGCACCGGTGTATGTCAAACCTGGGACATCGTCTGGATCACCGACAGAGAATGACCACTGCTCCTTGTCCTTCTCTTCCCTTGCGAAGAAATCATCCGGACATTCTGCCTTAGTCTCATCAATCTCCTCATCAGAGAAATCATCGCTGTTCTCCTCCCAACCCTGATCACTGTCGAAGTCATCATCGAAGTCATCCACGCCTTCAACAGTCGAGGGATCCCAGGTATCGATGACAAATCCTGCGTCCTGGTCGGTTTCGGTCTCTTCCTTAGGGATAGGTTTGGAACTCTCTTTGACCAGCAGGCAGGGTGGTAGCCAGTTGATGGATGGATCAAACAGTGATACCTGCATCTTATGAGCTAGTGCTTTCTTCTCACCCAAGCAGTACAGGTTGAAATTACTAACCTGTGTAGAATAGGAGAATACAGACCACAGTAAAGTGACAGACTTTGCATATGTAAACTTCTTGCTTGAAATAAAATTTTACTTTATCACAAACTAATTCAGCAATCTTCAATCATAACAGTGTACAGATGCAAACAAAACTCTAGGCAAAGTTCGAGGGAGTCTTTGAGTGAATACACACTGAAATTACAGAATCAGTTGCCTAAACAAAATTCATTAGGGATCATTACAAATTGAGTCTTTTGCAATGGTTGTACATGTTTATGAAACATAGCTCAAATTCCAAAATGACAATGAAAATATATTTTTCCCTAACCTGTTTGCTTCTGAGAAACGAGAGCTTGCCCTCATCCAGATGAGGGTATGTGCAGTATAGATAGGCAGTCACAGCCTGCTTCAGGAAAGAATCTCCTAGCATCTCAAGTCGTTCAAGGTTGAAACCGTCACTGGAATTGGACATGGTCAAGGACTGAAAAAGAAATAACATGTCAAAAGTTTTCAATTTTTGTAGAAGGACAGATTGTGATCTGGGCCCTGTCTTATATAGAGTACACAGGTGTGATTGAGTTTAAGTTACGGTAGATATAAATCAATCGCAACATTTTATTAGAGGGGACCCAGGTATCACAATTACAAAGCGCATTTTTGAAAGAAATTTTTGTGCTTTAGAAATACATGAGAGTGGAAAAAGAGACAGCCCTATATTCAAATTTCCACACATTGGATTCCTCAAGGATGGCAAATAAAAGGCTCACATTTAATCTATATAAATGTAAATATAACTGAACTGAGCAATTTTGAACTCCACCTAATCTACCAAGAAAATTTAGTGTTATGTACCTACATGTATATACATCAATTCTCAATGCTAAGACTCACATAAGGTCATGAATGGTACAAGGACTCCATACTTGAAGATTTCATTTCCATAAATATGATGATAAAAGATGTGCAAGATTGAAGACATGCAAGTCATGAAGTGATGTGAACCAAATATGTGGCAGTTTGGGATAAGTGGCAGCATTTATCTAGGGAGGGGGTTCTGTATATTAAAAGTTTAAACACAGATTCCTCATAATAAAAACATGCTCTCACCTGCAATATAATAGTAGGACTGGGTCCAAGGCACATCTGCGGGTCATTACCATCATCATCAAGGTGAAAGTTCCCATCATCAAATATTTCTTTGCTCTCAATAGTACTGTTTATACTCATATCTCCCCCAGAACATTTCTCTCTTTTTGAGTTACAGGGCGAGTTCAGCTGCTCATTCACTCTATGGTCCTTACTCTTGCTTGTCTGCACTTCAAACTCAGCTGCATGTTCCTTTTCTTTCAGCTGCTCATTGTTATTGCACTTTGGTTCAACATGTATTGCATTATCTTTACCCTCACATCTAGCTGCTTCTTTAGCCTCTTCCTCTTGTTTCTCGAGGGCCTCCAGGTCAAGTCCCTCCCATCCAAAGCTCAGGTTTGGGTATGGGTATTCTTGTGGAAGTGTCTTTATGCCGATACCAGCCTCCTCTGCTACCTGTACTCTGAGTTCCTCTGCAATCAGCAGAGCATTCAGTCTGTAGAGGATAGATGGAAGGCATACCGCCTTTCGCCACAAGGATGCAGGTATTGGGTAGATGTAGCAGAGCTCAGGCACCAGGTATTGCTTCTTCTGCAGGTTACCCTTCTTGTTCTGACCAGTGCTGATGGGTAATGCTTTGCCTTTGTGGTTCAGATACCTTGGAGTCAACAGATTCAGCCTGGATGACATGCAGTCAACGTCGACCAACGGCTGCTGGAAGTTGGATATCTGGATGTCGTACCGCTCAAAGTAGTAGTCTACAAACGTCTCATATTTCTCGGACGGAAAGGACTGGTCACGGGTAAGTCGTACAGGATGTCTGCCATAAAGTAGCGTTGGGGTTGATCAATGTTCCTGTAGATTGGTGTGACCACGGCATCAGCTAGGATGTCTGTGGAGAACTCAAACTGGCTCTGGCTGTAGTCTGGGAGTTGAGTAGGTTGGTCAAGATGACCGGAGCTCAGGCTGACCTTCTCCAGGAATGACCAGTCAATCACAGAAGGACCTCTTGCAGGACCTGCAGGATGGAATAAGATATACCAACAAACCAAAAGTGCATTTAGACATACATGTATACCTATGATAAGTAATGCTAACATATATATTGGATAACTATATCAGAGAAAAGAATGAGAAAAAAGTCCTCAATATCATTAACAATTGCACACATGGAACACATGCACATCTCAAAAATAATTTCTCTATAATATTTTCCACACACAAAAAAAAATCTTATGTTATTTTAACCCACTGACAACCAAATTCTCCCATTTAGATTGGCTTCATACAGAATCTACGCTGTTCCTATAGCCAATGGGTTAAGAAGATATATTTGGATTGAAGTACAAACAAACTAGATCTGAAACATCAGTTTTTGCAATCTTTCACCTTCTTTGAGAGGCACGATAAGGTAGTTTGCTTGACTCTTTTCTGGGTTCAGCTCTAGGTTAGGTTTGTCAAGACGTAGCACTTCAGAGAACATGCAGCCATGGAAGGACTGGGCTCTCCTGATCTGGGTGCCACTCAGTCGAATTTCATCCGACTCAAGCTTGATGGAGACGGTGAGCTCCCCCGCTCGGGTGTAGACTGGAAATCCAGGGACCTGCATGAATAGAAACGATGAATAGAATCAATTTGATTCTTGACATGTTGAATACCTAGCGTGAGATGACTTGGGCTGGAGTTTACGGAAAACCTGTGTCATATCTAAACAATCATGTCCAATGAGTTTCCTGCATGTTTTTTTTTTAAAGCCTTTCAAGAGAAACTTGTGAGAAGTCATGCTCAATCAATGATCATAAAGTAAGCAAGACGGGTAAAACAGCTTTGTTTGGACCAGTGAAATGCACAATTACAAGGACTTGTATAAAACCACAAACACCAGAACACACTTCCACTGGACTGCATGAAACATGGACAAGGTGCCTGATAACTAGATCCATACATTTTTATGTTTATTATTCAGTTATATATTTCTAGTGATAATTTTCATCCCTGCTAGAAGTCTAAGTGACAAAGTTAGCCGTCATAACAATCTGAATTTGCAAGAACTCAATGCTTATCATTGGTGCTTGCGCAGATGTCTTTTTTAACTTTACATGAACACACCCAGGTTTGCGCAGACATTAGCCGATGACTTGGCCTAAATTTTGATTTGATATGAAAAATTAACTTTGTTTTACGAACTGAAAGGACAGCATCGTTTTCAGAATATAATCCCAGATGATCCATAACCAAATACTTGCCTTTGGTATTTGCTTTGAGGTGATGATGCCAAAGCATTGCTGGGTTTCCTCTGGTCTGTGGAGTTTCCTCTCCCTGATGTTGAGGATGTCGGGTAGAGGCGAGGCCAGGGTCATGTCAACACTGTACAGGTAGCAAGGTTGATCTGCTTGGGGAAGGCATCCCTGCAGGCACTTGGCAACCTGGTCAAAGAGGATCATGCATAGATTGTATAGTGTATGGCTGCATCCCTTAAATTTTTTCTTTCATGCAACAAAAAATAGCAGTTCTGGAACATCTTTGGTTTAGAACATACAAGCATTGCTCAGGAAACAAACAGAGTAGGATCGGAGTATGTGCTACAGACAATCACAGAGCACGCGTTGAAGAAAGAAACAGATTCTTCCAAAATAAAGTTTTATGAACATCGGACTGTCACACTGTGTATCAAATTGTTGAATTTGAGTGGTGCTTCCTTTTCCTGATTCTGGCTTCAAAACCTTTTATGAATGAACAATTACAGATAGCGCTACCGAGGTACTGATGTAAAATGAGTGACTTGATTTAGCTTCTTGCTACTGAACTGCTTGTGTATTTTTTACATAATCTTTTCATCACTGGCATGTTGAATGTTGACCTCCATCCCAATAAACAGGAAACAACAAATCTTAGGTCAAAGAAGAAAAGATAGAGGAGGAGGAATATTTACCTCTTTATCATAGTACTGTCTCTTCTTAGTTGTTCCTGGTCGTGTCTGACCATCAGCAAACAGATGATTGAAAGCATTATCTGTCGCCTTCAGGATCGATTCCTTTCCCATTGGCTGCAGGTAGTCATTCAACTCTCCTGAAGAATACATACAAGAATGCATTTGTACACTACAATTATAATACTGCATCTGAGAATGATCTATTCATGTATATATCTATCTACCTACCTACCTCCTATCTATTTATCTATCTATCTATCTATCTATCTATCAACCTATTTATCTCCTATTTATCTATCTTTCTACCTATCATCTATCCACTATCTACATAATATCTATTAATCTGTCTATCTATCTATTTATCTATCTTCCTATCCATCTTACTATCTATATATGTATCTTCTATATATCTACTTAGTTATCTATCCATCTATCTATCTATCTACCTATCTTCTATCTATTCATTTATCAATCTACCTATCTATATATTTAACCATTTATCTATCTCTCTACCTATCTAAAACATAGAGACATACTTAATGTAAGTGACACATTCATCACATGTTTACCTGCTTTATGTAGAATCTTAGCAGCTTTGACAGCCACTGCCATCATGGCCCATTTCTTGCGCTTCATCCATGGACCCTACAAAACATACAAACAAAAAGTAATTCTATTACTTGGTTAAGCAACATTGAAATGAATTGTTTAAAAAAACAAAAGAAAAGAAAAAGAAAAATGCTCATATTACTGTTTTCAATACACCACCTTTCAACAACAAAAATGCAGCTGCAACTACTAGATCTAATATGCATGCATCGTCACCCATATTTTCTACATGAAAACATGGTGTGTTTCACATTACTGTATCTTACACTTAGATATAAAGTAATTACACTGTAAAAGGGACTTTTTAATCAAAAGTATCCTTCAGTACTATTTCTTTACATGTAAAATTATTTTGCAATTACAGCAATTTACCAAATAGTCGGTGAACTAAGCTTAAAAAACATATTGGGTATTCACTTAATACTGCCAAGTGATCTTTGCTACCTATACCTCGCTACCTACACCATCCTAGAATGGGACTCACTGTAATGGGTTTCCTGATGGGCGAGTTGATGGGCAGCTGAAGAGTGGCCTGGAACTCTGGGCTAACAGCACCCTCTCTCTCCTTCATCTTACAGGAGGCAGTGAGATGGGTGAACACATCACTAGGCAGCTTGGCACAGTATCTATGGTCGGTCAGAGTCGAAAAAGACGAGAAAAAGGCAAATGGTTAAAAAAAAATCTCATTTTATACCAATCCCATATGATTAATTCTTCATCGAATACAGATTCTGGCTACTCCATGTCACCTATTTTGCCGAGATTAGCTTAGCTTAGATTAGATTAGCTCAGGTTAAATAAGATTCTTCATCGAATACAGATTCTGGCTACTCCATGTCACCTTTCTTTGCCTAGATTAGCTTAGCTAAGATTAACTAAGCTTAGATTAGATTAGCTCAGCTTAAATAAGATTTGTTTAGCTCAGCTCAGCTTCGCTTAAAGCTTAGATTAGCTTAGTTTCCTTTAGCTTAGCTAAGTTTAGCTAAGATTAGCTTAGCTAACCTTAGCTGTTTCTAGATTAGATTAGCTTGGGTTAGCTTAGATTAGATTAGATTAGATTAGATTGGATTAGATTAGCTTAGCTTGTATTAATTTTACCTGTTGATAATCTGGATGGCAGTGGTCATCGAGGCCCTGGGTGACCCTTCCTCATTCTTGGGGATGTATGCAGGCATCTGTCTGTCAGCTTTCAGGAGGTCTAATAACTCTTCTTGTGGCTGGGTCTTACCTTTACTCTTCCTATTCAGGACCTATACATGAACGAATGGTGATGATGGATTAATGTAGTGCTTGCAGCTTCTAAAACTACAGAAGTCTCTAAGCTCTTTACAGATAAACATAATACAAGGTTTTGACTTGACTGGAAAGCAAGTCCAATACAATTTTAAGAAAAAAAATGTATAGTGAAAAATATTTTTCCTAGGAACATTTTGGTATGGAACTATATTTCGTAATCTAATGATTTAAAGATTTTGGTAATTCTATGTATAGCACTTTTGAAGTTATGAACTGTTATTCTTAATCATGCCAATTATTTAAAAAAAAGTGTGTATTACAACCTATGCAGACAGACTATCTGTTCTTATCCACAATGAGAAAATATAATGTGCATGATTCAACTTCTATGTTGCAATATGTATTAATCTTTTAATAAATACACATTTTTTTTTTTTGGGGGGGGGGATTACCATGAGTGAGTAAAGTGACACTCAGACTCAACAAGCAAATAACAATTTGAAAGGTGCATTCATTTTCATCTTTTAATCTACAACATTTAAGAAATTCATTCCTTCTGTAATTTGACATTTCTCTATTGTCCCTTTAACCAACATCACTGAACAATAACAATGATTCCTTCAGCAGCTCTGGCACATTGCCAAAAGCCAACAATAACAGATTATTTATTCACAAGTATTGCGAAATACCCTCTCATCCTGTAAACCATTGGCAGAAGTATTGCGCAATATCACCTAGATGCATGCCCATCGGTTGGTGTATTGCGAAATGACTGGCTTTCATTCCTCTTCAACCTGAAGTATTGCGCAATATCACCTTGGTTGGTGTATTGTGCAATGGCTGGCTTAGTGGCTTTCATTCCTCTTCAACCTGAAAATATTGCGCAATGTCACCTGATGCATGCACATTGGTTGGTGTATTGCGCAATGGCTGGCTTCATTCCTCTTCAACCTGAAGTATTGCGCAATACTCAACAGGTGATTGTTTACATGACGGCTACAGTGCTTGTGCAGTGCAAAAATTTATCATATATTCATCTAGCAGCACAAGTGGAGTAAAATACAATAACATTTTGCAAAATCTGTAATAATCTTCACTTAATTATCACCTATAATAATGGTTGATATTGACAAGTCCAAAAATCAGGGATTGATTTTGAATTTAACTGGATTGGGAAAGCAAGTATATGCTTGTATGTGTACTGTGTGGAACACGTAAACCAACACAATTCAGTTACAACACCAATAACATGGTGCACTACATTTTACTAACAGATGTTCAAAGCAATTTATGCCACACTTAACTTGTAGTTTACTACAAATAAAATCATCACTTGCCTTCAGTGCCTTCAATGCCTTCCCTTCCTTCACCTTCCATGGCTTCTTGGCTTTTTTCTTAGCAAATCTGACAGGAAGCAAGCTAACTTGAGCTCTGCTAAGCAAACACCTAACAACATTTAAACGCAACATCTCTTGCTCCTACAGCTGAAAATCCATATACAAAATACACAGAGTCCTAGACTCCCATCAGCAAACGAGTCTGAATACGGAGAGAATTCCCTTTGAATACTGCATCAGCTCTTGATAGAAAACTGCATCCCACCAGAACAAAATTCACAAGAGACACAAAGAACACTACTTCCTAATCTGCAGCCTCGTTTTGCCATTGCCTTTTAAAGTGCTGTCTCATCTGTATCTTGCACCGTCTCTGAACTTTCAGCAAAACAGGAAATGTTTTCCAACATTCATGATCATCACAATGACAGGAACACACTTGTCACATCCATGTGTAATTGAACTGGTGCTTATGAATGTCCTTAAAGGGACCCTACAAGGACTGGTCCCTCTATATCTTGAATGCTGTATTTCCTGGCCTGGAGCTGCCCAAATAATGCAACAATGACAACATCATTTTCTTGATTATGAGAGGCACTCTCATGATTTTTGGTAATTTCCTGCAAAGAACAAGGAGACACCACTCACCCTTTCAAACTCCTGGTAGCACTGCACATCTCTAAGGAATGATTGTACATCTGGCTCATCTATCAGCATGAGGTAGTGTGATGTAGGTGCCCTGGCCTTGGCCTTGGATTGCATGTAAGACTGGTAGCTGGTAGGTCGATCAAACCGCAACACTAGGTTGCAGCCATTGCAGCGGGGAAGTTCCACACCTGTAACATTAAAATGGATAACATAAAATTTATATTTAAACCATCACAGACTAAATATTCTTGGAACTGTTCTTTAATAGCTTTGGTACTGTAGTAGTATCACAGAAAATAAATGCAAAGGCCTGTGAGCGATAGTTGTGCATTACATAGGGAGCTTGATCCAACTCTAGGAAGAGTTTGATGCAGACCATGTGTGGACTACTAGATATTCTTAATCAAACATGACACTTGAACAACAACTTTTTTAAATCATATATTCAATTATAAATATTGAACATATTAATTAAGTGTCCTGATTAAGTTTATGCAAAGTGGAGTCATTTAATTATGTCATAACAGATACACAACACCTGGGCATGATTTGGATACAGTTCAAAGTACTAGTTCCAATTTTTAATACAAATTGCAGTAATTTCTGACATATGAGCTAAAAAATAGTCCAAGTAATCTGTGATCTATGTGAATTGTTGATACTACCTTTAACACAGGCACACTATTCAGAGCTTGCGCAATCCCAACCACATATACAGTGTACATACCCTAGGCTTACAACTGTACAGAGGCATTTCTTTTTCATTGATCATCCACTTAGGATTTGCACAGAAGTGAACAAATTGTGTCAAATGTTTTCTATTTCTTTCTTTACTTCTTTTTTTTCTTGGCCTTTTTTGCAATCCATGTGCACACAGACCTTCTAAGATTATGTAAAAATATCTTATACCCCATCTTAATTTTTATTTTTGATCGTACATTTAATGCCTATAAAACCGTAGAGTGACTTTGTGTCGTGAACAATCAAATATTAAAAAAAAGTTTGATACCTGTAACTCTATTTATCAATATTAATGAAATACACTCACCATCTTCCACAGAGCTGGTAGCAACCAAGATGTTGACCTCTCTCCTTCTGAACTTCCTCAGTACTTCTTCATGCTTCCTCCTTTGGTTCTGGACCTGTATGGCAGACTTCTTCACCATCCCCAGCCTCCCACTGCCGATAGCAATGCAGCTACAGAGGAGAAAATGGAGCCTGGGATCCCTCTTGGAGAGTTTCTTGAAGAGCCTGCTCATCACCGCTGCCGTGTAACGCTGCTCCACGAAGATGATGCCGCAGAGGTTGGTGGTTGAGCGGCCAGTTTGCTGGACATCCAAATCTTCTTCGTCCTCCTCTTCTTCTTCTTCCTCATCGCTTACTTCGTCCTCGTCTTGGTCTTCTTGTACTATAGGTCTCCACCTTGGACTAGCAGAAGGAACAAGAGGGGGGAACAACATTATATCCCTGAGTTTTATAGGATCAGGGCCACGTTGCATTAAACTTGCTATTGATGGTAACTTTGCCATCAATATTAACTACCATGGTAACCTCACTCAACAGTCAATCAAATCAAGGTTTCTATGGAAGTTACCATTACTGGCAAAGTTACCATCAATTGTAAGTTTTATACAACGGGCCAAAGAAGTTATGTGCAATTTTATTGCCTCTTCAAAGCAAGACATGAACCACATGACTGGAATTAAATTCTATGATACGCCTCCTGCATTTCATTCTTTAGAATATGAATCCATTTGCCACTGCTCACACAGTCATAATGTTGGTTTATTTATGTTCATTACACAACCATGCATAAAACAAAGTATGAGTAATTTGATGTTGAGACAAAATGCCATTTACCCTTGCAGTTTTCTCAACAGTGAAAATGTGGGTCTATTGGATCTTATTTTAGCAACCATTATTGCCTGACTTCATCATTTATGACAATCAATTGACAGTGAAAATGTTAATAGCATAGAATTTGACTCTGCAAAGTAAAAAAGGAAGAAAAAAAAATCACCATTGAGATGCATTTCATCAACAGTATGGTGAAGAGCCACTCACTTTTTAATGTCCCTATGAGATCTATGTGTCTTCCTGCGTGATGCATACTTGTTGGTCCTCTCCCGATTAGTGCTCTGCTGAGCTTTCTCCTCTGGGCTCACCTCCTTGGGTTTGAATCCAGCTAAAACTTCCAACAGCCTCCTCACTTTCGGAGTCAGAAATTTCAGGTCGTAGAAATTGCCTCCTTCTCTGAGGGCATTGTCGCATATCCTTTCAACCATCCTGAGCTGGGTGGTTGCGTGCTGCAGGAACAGGAGGTGAACATCCAAGAACTCGTGTTTCTCAAGCTTCAGTATTTCTCGTACCAGCATGGGGATAAGAATCTTGACCCCTAGAGGACCTATTGTTGTTAGAGCAGACAGGCATTCCATAAGGGCTTGTCTGGCAGGCAATACAGGATCACGCTTGCAGTCCACAAGTTCACCATCAAAGTCCCTGGCTTTGAAGGAGTATTCAAACTGGTTGAGTTGGTCAAGACCATCTGTGAGGAGCTTTGATAGTTTTGATACCAACTCAACGCAGTCCTCGTACTTCCTGCAGACGATGACTGCTTCTTTAGGCTTGGTGCCATATTTGCTAATACTGGTCAAATTTGTTGCTATTTTTGCTATGCTCTGGAGCGAGGTCTCTAACATATCTATGTGCTTCTCTAAAGCACATGGCTTAAAATCCCCGTTCAGAATCGATTCGGTTAGCCCCAGAATTCTGGGGCGATCATCCCTGGGACACTGTTTGAACGCTAGCATGATCTGGTGGTACGGATGAAGATGGTGAAGGGTGTGATGGCACTCATCTAGGATAAGCAGATTGAGCATGGACAGTCCAACATAGGACATCTGCAGGAGCTTGAGGAAGATCTCACTGTCCATCACTGCAACATGACAATGTTCAATTTCATCCTTCCATCTTGTTTTGTCCCATGAAATCATTTTCTCCCTATTCCTGTATTCCTTAACATTTAAATCAGTGTGGGTGTGGATCACATTGCCATACTCTGACAAATAGGATTCTGTTGGAAAAGGAAAGACATAACATGATTGACTGAAATCAAGAATCCTATTTTGTCTGAGGAGGTATGATGAATTAGGATGCATGCAGTCGACATTTTTTAAATAAACAAAAAGTTCCAAAATATCAAGGACCTACATCATCTATCAAAATAAGCACCATCATCCACATATTTCTAAAACACTTAATGAAGATCTCACAAAGGCATTTTCCAATGATAACCATTTAATGGGAATATGAGAGAGGAGAGATCCATTTCAAAGTGTTTAATTAGAAGCTTTCCCCAATTATTCACTGATTCCTTTTAATTCTTTGCATCCATTGAAGGGGTGGAGGATGGAGGAAAGAGTCGAGTCAATATGTCACCAGACTGTGGATCACAAGATCCGCGGTTCAAGTGCCGCTGCGGCATCCTTTGGCAAGACATTAATCTACATTTGTCACACTCAATCCAGGGGATGTAAATGGGAATCTGGCAGGAATTAATTCCTTGAAATGCTAGAGTGCCGTAATGGCAGCCATGCTAAAGCCGGGTAATAATTGTGGAGCACCAGGAGTGTCAAGTCTCACAGACATGAGCGCTATACAAGAACCCACTATTAATATTATTTGCGAGAATTTTCTTCAATTAAAATCCATGAATCACCTAACACTTACCACTGAGAAATCTTGGGCCATAAGCCTTCATTTCTATCAAACGGATCAAAAATAAAACATTGAACGTTCCATAAAATGTCTGTTTTTTACCGTATATAGACTTGATTACCTGAATTGACAAGAAAGATGGTTCTCTTTCCTCCATCCTCTAGACGTAACCTCACTGACCCAGAGAGCTCTTTGATTAGCATAACCGCTAAGAATGTCTTCTCTGTCCCAGACTGCAGGCATACTGTTGTGTTCTGCTCCAGAGCCGTTTCCAGAAGTTCAAGCTACAACGATACATAGTGAATTATCAATTTAACATATATCTATTAGATTAGTGAGTAACAAAGCAAATTGAATTTATCACACAAGTAATTAGAAGTATTTTTAGCAATATTTCAATATATTGATTTCCCTCACAATGTACCTCTTCAAAGATGAACTTTATATCATATTTAAAAACAAAACAAAGTAGATCACTGACATTGGGCTAAGTATGTTTAAATCAAGTACCTCATGTATAAGATCTCGAAGTCTCGAACCCTTGGATAAATTTATTAATTTATATGGGAAATTGTAAAGTTAATAAGTAATACCTTAATTTATACTGATTGCATTATTTAAAATAATGGGGTGGTATTCTCTTAAGTTAAGCCGGGACTAAGTCCAGACTAAACAAGAATTTTAGTTCACACTTCTATGGAATGCTAGGTGTCATCTTCCTCCTTCAATATTCATGACAAAGATAATCTACCAAAGACTTTATTGAAATTCAGTTCATACTCATATTATCTTTTTCTTCCCATTTCATTGCAAAATTATTTTTTTGGACACTTTTCATTGCAGGATTAAAATAATCTGTACAGGGAAAATGAGTTGGCAACAGGCACTCCATAAAAGTGTGAACTAGTTAAGCCGAGCTTAACTTAGTTCGCGCTATCGGAATACCACCCATTATGTTTAACCAACCTGATATTGTCTAGGGGTAAAGCTGAGTATAGGGGTGTACTCCTTCTGAGAGGTCACAGAGGAGCCACCAGGAGTCTCCACATCTATGACCTCTAACCCCATCGGACTTGATGGTGGCTCATCCATTCTTAACAAATTCCGGTACCAGAACTCTGAAAGATAGCAATGGAAAAGTCAATAGTCGTATCATACAGATTCATGCCTACATACACTCACTCACAAATTTACAAGCTATCATATAGAATAACCTTGTACTCCAGACACCTATACAGGGGAGACTTCCTAAGACAGGTAATGATAAAATCTTGTGTTTGGCTAAGGGTCCATACGCTATCTGATGAGACTAAGCAACAAGAATATCATTGTGGTTTGCTGAAAAGAATACGTTATTATATCGCTTTACTATTTATCATTAGTTAGAAATCAGGGTGAAATTCCCATCAGTCAGCTTCAAAATAGAAATTTGTAAACATTGCTATGTGTGCATATTCAACGCAACAACATTTGACACAGGTATCAATATCAATTTTAAAATGTGTGTTACTGATATTTGTCTGTCATTTTTTTGTAATGATTTTACTTAAGAAATAAATAGAACCAAGGACAGGTGGATATAAGAAATTTGCCTAGGCCACTGTATTAAATGACTTTTTAGCTGCTGAAAATAAAGAGCCTAGATTATGATCCCCCTATCATAAATTTTCAGGGGAGCAAATTCACTAAGTCAGAAGCTAGACTCTAGATGTCTAGACAAAAAAACTCTCTGCCTGGGCTGGAGGAATTTTTTAACATTTTCTGATTTTTTTTAATGATTTGGTGAAAACAGAGATTTAGTCTCTGCAGAACACATATCTTCCACTTGTTTATAAAAACGCTAGCTAAAAAAACGCTGGTAAAAAACCCCTGAAAGCCATGACATTCCATTTCACTATTTTAAAAGATCTAACATTAAGAAGTTAGACTAACATAGCGTAAGGGCTAGGTGATAATGTAAAATATGATATTAATTGGCACCTATAGGCTATACCCCTGCTTACTCACTTACTTTTAATACGATAAAAGCGATTAGTGTAAAAAGGTGTAGGTGCTGTGCATGTGTATATATAGTGACTCAGTAAAAGGCCTACAAAGAACTATGTGCAGCTAAAACGACATCCGTAGCTTAACAGAGCTGGATCTTGAGTACCTCTCTCTTAAAAGCTTGGCAGAGAGGTACAGGTGACGGTGGCCTGGGGTAGTAAGTTCCAGAGCCTGGTGGCATCAGGAAAGAAACTCCTTTGCAGTACTTGTGTCCGGGCATATGGCACTTGGGAGTTTTTGGTCATGGCCTCTTTGCGTGATGAGTGGAATCTTCAGTCTATTTGGTCCACCAGAGGAGATCGTATCAGACAACGGTCCACAATTCATAGGAAAACATTTCCAGGACATGTGCAAGAAGTGGTCCATCAAACATACCACCTCTTCTCCACACTAGCCAAGATCCAACGGACTAGCTGAGAGAATCTGTTGACAAAATGTTCACAGACTGGCCAAGACAGTCAACTGGCTATGTCACACCTAAGAGCAACACCTATTGACAGTCACATGAAATCACCTGCAGAGATGTTGTTTGGAAGACCTATCAGAACAACACTGCCAAGTCATTATCTTTCAAGAGAATCTACCACCACTGATCAGTGATCATCTCTTGAATCGACAAAGCAAGATGAAAGAAATGCATGATCGACATGCAGGTCCAGATCTTCCACCACTCCACGTAGGACAACCAGTCAGAGTCCTACATCCCAAAGATCATACTTGGATACCAGCCAAAGTATCCAAAGTCTGCGACGAACCTAGGTCGTATGAAGTATCAACACCCAATGGAGGAATCCTGAGACAAAACCGATCTCACCTGAGGGAGATTCCATCAACAAACCCACCTCCAAGACGTGTCAGGTTTGACGAAGACTACACTTCATCTACTCAACCAGACGCACCATCCGTACACCAGCGAGATACATGTTTGGAGATTGAAAATGAACTCTCAATAACTTAAAAGAAGAGAGAAGATAAAGAAGAACACAGAAGACGCATAGTTTAATGTAGTCTAAGAAGTTTATTATTCATATGCATGTATAATCATTGTACAGTATTTTTGGTATGACAAGCATTATGTTTACGAGTCACAAAACAGATGCTAGCCAAAACATGTTTTGTTTGGAAACTGATTTTTATAAACAAATCAAAGTATATCAAAACTATGTTCAATTTCGCAGGAAAAGCTATGTGAAGTTGAAAGTGGTATGATATAATTATAGCCTATATACAGTTATACTCATTCGTTATAACAATACTAAAGAAACGTATTGAAAACAAAACAAGATTTCATGTAATACAGTCAAACCTGCTTTAGTGACCACCTGTCTACAAAGACCACTTTTTGTGTTTCCCTTGGGTGGTTTGACTGTATACCCTGATTGGAAAAAGTTCATTACAGAGCAAATAACCAAAACTTGCATACTACCAAAAGTATTGTTTTCAAAGCAATATGTTTATATTCGTCAATCAGTGATGTTCACTGATTCCCAATCTTTCCAGAGGAAGGGCCTGTTATGATATACGCGATATCCGAATATCCGGTATCCGCTGTAGTTGAATTTATAAACAACATGTCTACCATAACAAACCAGTCTGCCGACTCTATATTATCCTGAGTAATCTACCATTACTAAGACCCTCAAACGCATCAATAGCTGCTGTATTGATCTTGGGATTCTTGCATCCACTCACTCATGTATCGACGCTCCGCGGCAGCGGAGCCGCTACATCATGCCAGAGCACGAGCCGGGCGGAGCAAGAGGCCAACCGAGCGAGCCTGCCGCAGATGCGGCCATGCTCGGCATGCACACAGTCTATCACTCTATGGCTTCGTAATTCACACACTGACACAGCCACCCATATATAGCTAGGCCATGCTTACACAATTATCTTTCATTAATTCGTTTATTTCAAGATGTTGAATTTCAGTCAAATCAATAAGCCTAAGAACATACCGGTAGCAGATACAAACTGAATGCAAAACAGCCGCAACCAGAGCTAGCTACAGGCAGAGATCAGTCGAAAGGCATCTAGTCTATATCACCGATTTTTCTATATCACCGATTTGTACTTGGTCTGATATCCGGGGCTACATAGATAGATAGAGAAATGACACTATACAGGGGCGGTGGTTAATTTAGGGACAGTATTTATTCAATCATTCATTTTATTTATTTACTTATTTCTTTGTTTAGTTTGTTTTATTTTTTTGTATTCTTTGGAGAAATTTTCAATTTCTGACCTAATTAATTGTTCCCAAATCTTCAAATTTGATTTTCTTGTTCTATAATTAAAGACTATATAATGCCCTTAGTTCTGAGACAATATGCCGGAGGGGGAGGGGGTGTAGACAAAGTAATCCACTTAAATGCCCTCCTAATTCTGGGAACTGTCTTTTAATTTTTGTTAGTGCCCTTTATCCTTTATGAAACGGTGCCAATTTTCCCTTCTGATAGCTCCCCCATTTCACTTAAGTGCTGGCCCTTTCCTAGCTGTTAATTAAATACCCTCCCCCTTTTCACTTTCAATCTTAAATTCCTCAAAAGAGAGCCTGGTATAGCTTCCAAGGATCAGCTAGAGAGCTTTCATGGACTCGAATACGTACGTACGTCTATATAGGCCTACATGTGGTGCCCCCACTTTTTACAGCAATTCACAGTGCCCTTTCTAAACAACCGTGCTCATGCATTTTCAAGGCTTTCAAGCTAGTGCCCTTTTTCTAGTTGAAGCCTTTTTCATAGAAGAAACATTGCCCTTTTTCAGAGTAAAATGCACACCCCACTTATGATTTTCGATTTTCATCTTGTTCATGCAAGTCATGTTTATGTATGTGCAAAGCATTAAATTAAACTTTTGTGTATTTTTATCAAAAGAAAAATCTAAAACCTGAAAAATGTTTGTTAGTGCAAAAGATAATTTCAACTACACAAATGGGATGGGTTTTTATAAACTATAGCTTGTAAATAAGATCAACATAAAATCACAATAAACAACGTAGTTTCAACATGTATGTACTGTTTTGGTTCAAAATGATTCATCATTTTTATTTCATTTCATAATGTACATTACAAGTTAATGAACAAAGTGATATTACAGATTTAAATTGAAAGTATCAAAAAAAGAAAGGGACAGAAAAAATTGGTTACACACTACCAGGAGGTATACCATGCAGATACTTGCATAACAGAAATACACATTGTGTAGATTGTTGAAAAACAGATATATACCTCGATACAATAGAATTAGACAAAGTAATTGCACTTACATTTTATTGCAATTCATATAAACTAAAAAAAGGTAGGTAATTCATAATTTCTTATCTTTTGCCTGCACGATACAAAGTCATGCATGTAGCACAAGTGAAAGAATGAGATATTGAACTGAGTATTGTCAACAAGTGGTGAAATGCCCTCTCTTTTTCTAACATAAAATAAAATACATAATGCATTGAAATGCAACCCTAGAAAAGCAAACCAAATACAGTCGAACCTGTCTTAGTGACTACCTCTCTATAAAGACCACCTGTCTATAGTGGTCATCTACATCGTCTCCCTCGAGAGAGAGAGAGAGAGAGAGAGAGAGAGAGAGAGAGAGAGAGTGTGTGTGTTGTAGAACACGTCTACAGTGGCCACTTTTTCGGTTTCCCTTGGGTAGCCTTTATTGACAGGTTTGACTGTATGCTCATCGTGTACATGCAGATACATGTATACATGTATACATGTATAGGTGACGTCTGACTATGTGCTTATCATTTAATCTGTAGTACAATTGAACACATGCAATATTTTCCTGTAGAAGATATGCGTGTATTTTTTTTAAACAAAGACATTTGTATTAAATCATGCTGGGGTCTGTCTATATTCCACATCTGGAAAATATTTTTTCGTCCAGCTACAGCACACTCCTTTTCTAGTTCCTTCAAGTCGGAGTATAATAGAATGAAAAAATGTCTGTACCATGCATTACCAGCGAAAAACATGTCAACAACAAATAAAAACTTTCCACTGATCCGATTCATTTTGGTGTTCCTATTCATTCATTTTACAACTCAGTGTAGTTCTTTCTCATATGGCAAAGTTTAAATTGGCTAGATTTGAGAATAAGAAAATGTCTGTCCCCTAATACCACACAGCCTGCAGGTGTGACATAACTTGTGAAACTTGTACAAAGTTGTCAAGTCCTCAATTTACATTTCTATTATATTTCATTATAATATTGTCTAGAATATTTCATTCACACGTGACACCCCAGAGGAAGAATTTTTTGGAAGAACCATTCGATCATACCACACATACACTGTACATTAACAGTATAAATGAATATCAAACTACGTTTTAAATTTTCGAAATAATACTTGTCAAGTTGTCATAATAAAATACATTTTTAATCTTTATAAAAAAATGAAACTATGTGCATCTATTAGCCGAGATTACAACATCATCATTAATGACAAAGCTTTAAACTAACACTGTCATTTTTTCAATTAACATTAATGTTTGTGCATATTAAATATATCGAGCACCTACAAGTAGTGCATCTATTATTTCAATCATTATAGCCCCTTCAAATCAAAGTCTAATCTTCACAATCACACAATGCCATTTATACATTAAAATATTTTTTACGGTGGCAAGAATTATACATACAACATACTCTTTATCAATGAGACATTCACAGCATGTTAGTGTATGAAATCAATACATATACATGTGTATATTGTTCTAATATACATGTATATTAAATGTTTATGAGTGAGATAGTAAATCAAAGTTTTTCATGAGGTGAAAGATACAGCTGTTCTATGAATGGAATGCTTCGTCTTTCGCCTGATTTATTATAAAAAAAAGGTTTTTCCATCTGATGAATGAAAAACAATAAACACAACTACCACAATTATCATCGCAGAAATAAATGCAATCCTCGCAATTTGATGCCCTCGTAGACCAAACATGTTCGATGTGAAATGATACATCAGGGGGCGTTTCACAAAGCCTTTTTTCAATGACAAATGACAAAAGTCAGTGACAAATCTGCTGATAACCAATCAGAAGCAAGGATTTCAGTGGCTTATAACAAAAACTGTCATTTGTCACTGATGACAAGTTTTGTGAAATGGGGTCCAGATGTCAATTTATATTCAGAACTTGGACTGTTGGACAGCAAATACCTTGGACTTATAATACTATCACTAATAATAATAATAATTGTGAATATATATTGCGCAAGTTTATACAAATACAAATGCGCATAACAATGTAACAGATACAAAAGCAGAAATAAAAATAGATATGACATTAATATGGAAATAGCATGAAATAACAAAATCTGTTCATGAATACAGTGTATTCAGACTGGCCTTAAATTTTGGTAGGCCTGTTGAACACAAATTGGAGTACAGTGTGTATATTAAAGAGGGCAATTGATTACAACTCACAGCAGCATATCTATGGAAAGGTTTCCTGTGATGATGCACACCTAATTGAAGGAGGGATGGTGTTCCCAAGTCTGGGTATAGCACTCAGTTAGGACAGCATGATCTCGAAGAGTAATCTTAGTCTTACACGAAGGATCGCTGAGGAGCATGGTGTCGTTGGAGCTAGAAAGCCTGTAAGACTGGGATGGTGATTGATGGGAGCAAAACCATGAAGAGCCTTGTATGTGATATACAGCAAATTGTTCAAAACCCCCTTGCCCCCAACAAGGGAAACAAATGAATAAACTATAAGAGTTTGGAAAGGATGTCTCTGTCATTTTAGCAAGTGAAGCGGAAGACCACTTGACTTGGAGCGTTTCAGACAATTGGCTTACACAGCCAAACACTAAGGTTCAATTCCTGGCAGAGACGGTTGCTTTGAAATTATTTCAATGAATAAGAGACACAAGTATTAAGGAAGAATAATGAGCCCATAGCTATGCTAACAATTTCTCTCTTCCATTTCATTTCTCATACTTAATATAAAAACATATATGATACCATCATCCTGAAAACTATGGCATTACTTTGGTAGTATTAAAGCACTATTCATTGTAATGCAAAAAAAGAGGCATTTCTGTGTCAAATACAAGCTGACAGGAGGTAGCTTAGATGGAGGGTTAAGGTGATTATACAATAACATTAAAATGATCCTATATAATATTGCTTTATCTAAATATGGAAGCTAATTCAAAATGAACTAATTTAAATCCTTGAAAGAAATCTTCAATTCAATTATCATCTGACATTTATTTCATCTCCAGGTATTGCTAGTACCTAGGCAGTAGTCAAGGTAAACAAATTTTTTAAAACCAATAAACATATCCATCTATTTCACCAAGGTAAGTCTTCTTCAGGTCAAAACCGTCAAACTAGTGTAAACCTGTGGCAGATTTATTTGTCACTATTTTCCATCTCTTCGGTCCCAACTGTTCTTGTTGGCCTATGTGTCCCTCTGTAACCTATAAACACACATTTGCCTCCAACGTACAGTGCTACCAGAAGTGTCCAGGTGTATTTGGGAGACACAAGCAGGGCGAGCTGACCGTACCAATGAGTCAACTTTGCGATTGTGCCGAGAGACCTGCCCAGAACCGACTTGAGCAAACAGATGCTGATTATGACTAGGATGACATCCACCAATCTCCTCCCATTCTTTATCCCGTTTCCATGGTGATGAGGAGGAGGCTTACTTCTTGCTGATGGAGAGTTTTGGAGGTGATAGGCTCTTGAGAGATGGAGGAGGCAGAAGAGGGTCAGGGGAAGATGAAAACAGAGGAGCTGTGGAAAAAGGGTAAAGAATACACAAATCCTTTTAGATGAATATCTTAAAGGTCTTTAAGTATATTGTTTTCACATGTTTAGTGTTACATTTTTCCTTTAATATTTATTACTTTGAACATAATCTCATGCTCAATATGCTCTTATTTATAAAAGGGAATCTACAATGTACAAGCATAGTTTTTTACTAGATTCCCCCATATTTCACAACAAATATATTTGTCTAATTTCAATAATAATACCATGCAATTGTATTTATATCTCTGTATGTTAATTCGACTGTATATTTTAGTTTCATTGCTTGATATTATTGAATGTATTTTTTACACCTATTGAAAGAACAATTCTTTTCATTCTTATTGTTTATTGCTTTTAATGTATGTAATGAATGTGAATGTGAAATATGAAATAAAACTAAACCGAAACTGAAAAATTAAAGACCAAGAAGTTCAATGTGTAGTTTATTCCTAACTCAATGAAGCTAAGTAATTTCCTGTTGTTTTCTAGATTTATATAAACTCACTTTGTATGTACAAGTATTTTCATCTTGTCTTTTATGAGTGAAAATAAATTGAATTCAATTGAATTCAATTGAACATTCCACACATAAAAAAACTAGATGGAACTTCAACTGCGCGCAGTTGAAAATGATGCCTCCGCCATAGAGCGATTTTACAAACCAAAACGGAAGCAGTTTTTAATATTCAAGTTTGATAGTAATCCATTAATGGCTTCTCAGAATATCGTGATTAAGAGCTATTTTTCATATACATGGCTCTGCAAGATAAATTCCTGTCCTGAGTTTGATAGTAATCCATCTGTCGGTTCTAATTATAATGCATTCCCAAGTTATTTATATGCATACATAATGAGCCCCATGACCTTTGACCTTTGATCTCATGACCCTAAAATCTAATCAGTTCATTGGCTCTGAAAGATACATAAACATGTCTTGAGTTTGATGGTAATCTGTCTATCGGTTCTCAAGATAATGCGATCACAAGCTATTTTTTAATACATAAAAAAGCCCCACGACTTTTGACCTTTGACCCCATGACCCTAAAATTTAATCAGTTCATTTGCTCTGCAAGATACATACATGTTTTGAGTTTGATGGTAATCCATCAACCGGTTCTAATGATAGTGTGATCACAAGCTGTTTTTGCATACATAATGAGCCCTGTGACCTTTGACCTTTAACCTTGTGACCCCAAAATCTAATCAGTTCATTGGCTCTGCAAGATACATACATGCCCCAAGTTTGGCGGTAATCCATCAATCGGTTCTTGAGATAATGCGATCACGAGCTATTTTTGCATACATAATAAGCCCTGTGACCTTTGACCTTTGACCTCGTGACCCCAAAATCTAATCAGTTCATTGGCTCTGCAAGATACATACATGACCCAAGTTTGGCGGTAATCCATCAATCGGTTCTTGAGATAACGCGATCACGAGCTATTTTTGCATACATAATGAGCCCTGTGACCTTTGACCTTTGACCTCGTGACCCCAAAATCTAATCAGTTCATTAGCTCTGCAAGATACATACATGACCCAAGTTTGGCGGTAATCCATCAATCGGTTCTTGAGATAACGCGATCACGAGCTATTTTTGCATACATAATGAGCCATGTGACCTTTGACCTTTAAACTCGTGACCCCAAAATCTAATCACTTCATTAGCTCTGCAAGATACATACATGACCTGAGTTTGGCGGTAATCCATCCGTATGGGACGTACGTATGTACATACGTACATACGGACGGACGGACAACCAGAAAACATAATGCCTCCGGCTACTTTGTAGCGGAGGCATAACAAAATCCTCAATAGCAATGGACTTGTCAGAAAGATAAAGACTTACAATATATATGTGCACCATGTATAGCTTTGAACTTCAGAAGAGAAAAAATTTGAATTTGTTCCATAGAACAGATATGTGATTTCATGAGTGGAAATGTTGATTCCAATGCACTGTATTTCATCAGCAAATTTTTACTTGGAAATGCATCTCTGAAATAGAAGTACTACAAAGAGTTTTCATGTAATATTTGGGATATTGAGGGCACTGTGGAATAGCATAAGTCAAACATCACATATCTATTTTTTCTTATTGAATAGCCAACAATGCATGATGTGAATTATTTTTCAATGAAGACACATCATATATACTTACATCAGTAACAAAGAACAGCATTGGGAACTTATCACCGATAAATGTTGAGTTGACATAGATTCCATATAACGTCAATGTTCCATACATATCAGTTACTACCTCTCCTATCAACCAAGGACCTGCCGTGAAAAGGAAACAAGATGTTTTTAGCTGTAATATATCAACAAAAACAAAATATGATATGAAGTAAAAAGAAGAAAAACACATACTTACAAAGAGTTCAAGTCCAGTGCAGGGATTTGGTCATTCTACGGCCAATACATTCCCAAGTATCATAGATTACTGAACATAATTAGTATAGAAAGTACTATTTTCCTTGATAATACTGGGGAGTGTTTCACAAAGACTTTAAGTTGGACTTAACTATGGCAGGCCGTTCATGCCACTGTTTGCTCTCACCATTTACTGGTATTGGTCTCTCTAGGGACATACAAATCATGGTCACAAATCTACAGAATTTACATTTTTTGATAATTCATTATTGAAGGAAAAAATATTATCTACAGATCATAATGGTGAGAGGAAACAGTGGCATGAATGGCCTGCCATAGTTAAGTCCAACTTTATGTTGATCTTAGCCTTTGTGAAACACCCCCATTGTCATTGCCACTACAAAAAGGCAATCAACTTAACTCAATCATCAGATACAATAAATTGTAGGATGCAGTTGGAAATGTACGAGGAAAATTTCACTACCAACTAGAAATATCGCAATCTGTATTGCCGCGCAATGCGAATGTATCCCCCGGCAGTGGCAGCGATTTTGTGTCATCCTAACGTTCGAAGGAGGGACAAAGATCCCCTCTCCCCTCCCTGAAACAAAAGGATGATGTAGAGATCTAGACACCCACCAAAATATGACCTTTGACCCTATAACAGACGGAACACAGGTGGCAACATCACAAAACACTAAAGATGTGTACATTAGACTAAGACACACCTCCATACAACATTTGAAAGAAATGTGTCAAGAAATGTGGCAGTTAGAGCGCATAAAAGACATATGACCTTTGACCATATAAAAGACGGAACAATGAGGGCAGCATCGCCCAAAAGTGTAGATGTGTAGATTGTACCAAGATACATCTCCTTTCAAAATTTGTAAGAAATCCGTCACGAAATATGACCTGCAGAGCGCACACTAGACACCCACCAAAATATGACCTTTGACCCTATAAAACACGGGACACCCGTGGCAGCATCACCAAAAACTATAGGTGCGTAGATTTTTCTAACATACACTTCCATACTCAATTTGAAAGAAATCTGTTAAGAAATGATGTGGTTAGACCACACACTAGAGTGCACACAAGATATCTATCAAAATATGACCTTTGACCCTATAAAAGACGGAACACTGGAGGCAGCATCAGCAAAATCTATAGGCTTGTAGATCGTACCAAGATACACCTTCGTTCAAAATTTGAACAAAATCCCTTGAGAAATGTGGCCTATAAAGCGCACACAAACCATCCACAAAAATATGGGCTTTTACCCTATAGAAGACGGAACAATGGGGGCAGCATCACCAACAGTTATAGGTGTGTAGATTATACCAAGATACACCTCCATACAAAATTTGAAAGAAATCCGTCAAGAAATGATGCAGTTAGACCGCACACTAGAATGCACATAAGACATCTATCAAAATATGACCTTTGACCCTATAAAAGACGGGACACTGGAGGCAGCATCAGCAAAATCTATAGGCTTGTAGATCGTACCAAGATACACCTTTGTTCAAAATTTGAACAAAATCCCTTGAGAAATATGGCCTATAAAGCGCACACAAACCATCCACAAAAATATGGCCTTTTACCCTATAGAAGACGGAACAATGGGGGCAGCATCACCAAAAGTTATAGGTGTGTAGATTATACCAAGATACACCTCCATACAAAATTTGAAAGAAATCCGTCAAGAAATGATGCAGTTAGACCGCACACTAGAGTGCACATAAGACATCTATCAAAATATGACCTTTGACCCTATAAAAGACGGAACACTAGAGGCAGCATCACCAAAATCTATAGGCTTCTAGATTATACCAAGATACACCTTTGTTCAAAATTTGAACAAAATCCCTTGAGAAATATGGCCTATAGAGCGCACACAAACCATCCACAAAAATATGGCCTTTTACCCTATAGAAGACGGAACACTGAGGGCAGCATTACCAAAAGTTATAGGTGTGTAGATTATACCAAGATACACCTCCATACAAAATTTGAAAAAAATCCGTCAAGGAATGTGGCAGTTAGAGTGCACACAAGAATATGACGCGGCGGCGGCGGCGTAACGCTGCTGAATCCAAAGTACCCCACCGGCATACTGCCGGGGGATACAAATAGCTATCATGACACTCTATATGTATGACCTTTAGCCCCTTCTCTTCGACCATGTTTTTTAACAACGGTAATAAATGAAATTCAGGAGATAAATTTTCAATTATTAAAAGTGCTTGTTTCATTGTTAAAATGGGCATTAAATCTATTCAATGGGAACAAACTTGACCATGAGGTTACTATTTTAAGTTTACTACAAAGAAAGAAGTGGCCATTTTAAGTCTGCCTACTCAGTATGACACTCAAATTCTTGGGCGGAAATTTAACGAACACGGATCGGAAGGGAAAGAGCTACCGGTAGTGAAGGAGAGAGAGAGTTGACAAAGACAAGCTGACTCGTTCATAGGTCAAATACAAATTCACAGAGTAAAAACTAGCCCCCCCCCCCCTATAGATGACGTGCGTGGAAGGGAACTATTTGAAGCTCTATGAATTGACTCAGAGCACACATGCACATGTCACAACTCTCCTCTTCTAGCTATGGTAAGATGTTACTCCCTCATTAAAGACATGAATTGTCTAGTGGCAATACTGGCTTGGTTTTCCTCTTTAATCCTCAAACACTTCAAGCTATGAAGCCTAGTTTGTAGTTTATGTATTTCTGTTTAGTTTATTCATCAAAATTCTACAGTACAAACTCTTACAATTCACCAGCTCAATGCTTACAAATCTGTATAGTTTGGTTCATTTACTTTTTTTTTTACTTTCCTGACATTAAATGTCTATGCTTATTCATCACACCCATTGTGTTATATTTTAAACATGACACGATTAGTCTCTGGACTACCATCTGGCCATATATTTTTAATGTTAAAATCTGAATTTAATTTTAATTTGAATAGAATAGAATATGTGTCATTCATTCCTCACTCACCTATGATAGGATAGATAGCTATTGAGATGAGAGGATAATAGATATCGTTGGTGTGGACCAGGAGGAGTAAGCCATACAAGAGTGGATTTCCTGACGTACCTGCATAAACAAATGAACATGGATCACATGAAAGGTTACAAATACATGTAAAGACAAAATTAAGCTATCAATTGGTGTACCAGGGTACCTATAAATACTTGCTAAAAATCATTAGCTAATAAAAATGAGGAGCAAATTGTATTTTACCATTGTATAAGAGCCCTACCTAATGCAATGGGTTACAAAATATATTTAAACAAGTCAACGCAAAGCGTAGCATCCCCTCGCAGGGTACAAATGGCCTATATACTGTACGTCAGAACAAGTTACCTCCATTAGACTATACTATTATATTACTAGGCAAGGAAGTTTTCACATATATAATTAGGTGTTTTTTGCATATTAAATGAGCTATGACCTTTCACCTTTGACCTACATACTCCGAAATCGAACTTAGGCTGTATTTTGATACCATGTACAGTACCTTCATATTAAATTTCATTAAAATTTGTCAAACATTACTAAAGTTATCGAATGGAAACCAGATTCGCACATTTAATGAGCTATGACCTTTGACCTACAAACTCCGAAATTGAACTTACGCTGTGTTTTGATACCATGAACCTTCATATCAAATTTCATTAAAATCCGTCAAACATTACTGAAGTTATCGATCGGAAACCTAATTTGTTATGCACGGAAGAACGGAAGGAAGGAAGGAAGGAAGGAAGGAAGGAAGGAAGGAAGGACGGACGGCAGGGTTACTATATCCCATCCGACTTCGTCAGCGAGGGGAAAAAAATATCAAATTTGATTAAAATCCGTCAAACATTATTAAAGTTATCGAACGGAAACCAGATTCGCATATTTAATGAGCTATGACCTTTGACCTACATCCTCCGAATCGAACTTAGGCTGTGTTTTGATACCATGTACCTTCATATCAAATTTCATTAAAATCCGTCAAACATTACTAAAATTATCGATCGGGAACCAGATGTGTATTTTTTCGCATTTTAAATGAGCTATGACCTTTGACCTACATACTCCGAAAGTGAACTTAGGCTGTGTTTTGATACCATGTACCTTCATATCAAATTTCATTAAAATCCGTCAACCATTACTGAAGTTATCGATCGGAAACCTAATTTGTTACGCACGGAAGAACGGAAGGAAGGAAGGAAGGAAGGAAGGACGGACGGCAGCGTTACTATATCCCATCCGACTTCGTCAGTGAGGGGATAAAAATACTTGTTAAAGACCAAGCACAAGTAGTCCACAAATAGAACTAAACATCATAACTGTCCATCAATTTAAGTTTTTTTCTTTCTTTGTTGTTTTTATGGTTTTTGCTGATTTTGTTATTAAACACAATATCACTACATATAAACATTTATACAATGGAAAGGTGCAGTTATAAGAAAACTATTTTGTGAGCTACACGTAAGGGTTCTAAAGCATAATAGATTTTGTTGGTGCTTGTAACATGAAGAGAGACTAGAGTATCTGGCATTGACAGGTGAGATTGAGGGTGGGATGAAGAGAAGTGTCAGAAGAAGAGTAGTTTTTATGTCTATGTGTTAGTAGAAATGGATCTAGGAAAGAGGATGAAAGGTGTCTGGCCAGTGAGCAGACTTGATAGAACTGATGGAAAGGGCAAGAGACAGTAGCTGTGGGAAAATACACCACCAAAGTCTATAGATATAGCACCTAGAGATCGATAGAGTGAAAAATAATACAATGATCGATTTCTCTCCCTGAACATGTACATGTACCTATGCGGCGAAAGTGAGCGTAGCAGACAACAGAGGGCCGTTGACCTGTCAATAAAAAGATCACATGCAATCGTTTATCCGATGAATGCTCACACTTGTGCCAGGGACAGTCAGATTTATCTTCAATTTTACTTTTATTGTTATCATTTTTTCTTCATGGTTCATTACAAAATATTACTGTGATAAAGAAATACGAAGTAGTAACAATATCAGACTTACAACTATAATTGGGCACAGACTATGGATTCGGAAGAATAGCTTTGATGAAGCTTTCCATTATAAATAATTATCAGAATAAAATGTATGAATGTACAGAACACCACAATGAAACCATATAAACAACAACTAAGCAAACAAAGGGCATGAAACACACACATAGGTACACATAAGGGAACAATGTATTAAAAGAAGATGTGAGAAATGATACATACCAGCTTTTGGTCTCTCTGTGTATCTTCTGAAGAACATAAGTGGAAGCACACACAAGCATTCTAAACCAACGATCCATAACACCAACTGGATGAGAGAAAAAAGATGGTTCAAAAGACTGATTTACTAACATACTGAAATTTATGGCTGTTTCTTTTGTCGGGACCTATTAAAGGACGAGTTATTCCATTATTAATGAATAAACTACAATACTGGGAATCCAGTCTACATACATTACTTGTTGCTATGTTGGGCAAGCCTCAGGCAAGCTTTCAGGTTTTCAAGAACAACATTTGTTTAAAAAGTATGCATAAAATTTGAATATGTTAGTAAACTGATCTATTGTGAAGAAACAAATTGGCAACTCCTGTTATTATAGAAAGAGTACCATACACAGACTGTAGACTGTAAATACTTCAATATTTATATTCCAATTTGGCTCTTCGGCTCTCAAAAGGATAACGTTTGGACATTTTCCCTGATTTGTAAAGAATTTGACTAATTGCCTCATATTTTAGGTATACACCAGTGGAATTTTAATAATCTACCAAAGAACTTTATAATTTGATTCATTTATAAGAGATTTGTTGGATTGACTTATCATCAATGGAATTGTACAAATATCAGTTCGGGCAAGAATTTCGAAAGTGTTCTGAAATAAAAGTTAACTTCTAAATTGAGAAGTTTTCGTACTTTCCAGCTTTCGGCAAGCACCAGTTAACAACGGCATGATTCTTCTTCTCCTGCCAACCGTTTGCATCAATTTTCAACAAATAAAACCACTTTTAAATGTAGTCATCCAACAGAGTTACAGATATTCAGTATTCCACGCATCAAGGTGTGTAATTTTTGTTTTTTTAAGTTAATTTTTCCACATGAATTTAAAATAAGTTTGGTTGATATGCACTGTCAATTTACATGCTTTCCAAGATACAACACTTAAGCACTGTACACACACATAATTCTTTTATACTTCATTTTGTACATGTTCTGCTTTCCAGTTTCCACTTACAAAGATAAAGCTGTTGATCATGATGACAAGTGATGACATGAAGGGTTGGTTAGGCCTTGACTGATCAAGGGAAAACTCTCGACTAACCGTTTTAAACCTCCCTGCTGCATCCTGAAAGGAATATACATCAAAAACAATGTAAAGCCTATATTCATTACAGAGCTTGGAAATTATAGGTTTCCAGTAATACTATTAAGCATTCATGAATGTGTAAAGGTAAAAGGAGTTAAATGCTAAGATTGATACAGTACCGTAGAAACAATGGTAATTAAATATATTCATTGACTTGAAACTACCAAGAAACTTTTGACAAATAATTGTATAAAACTCTTAGTTGCTATATGGATAGATTTTACCATTATTACTAAATTACCTTGACTTTGACTTCAATTAAATGCAGACCATTCGTATAACGATCTGGTTTCCATGGCAAAACAAAGAGAGGTCCTCCATTCACTTGTTCAGCTTGACCCAGTGGCTTATAATCAACCTCCACCTTGACTTGTTTGATTTTACTTGGAGAGAAGACAAGTATTCTGCAGCAAAAAGACACCAAATAGAAAATGGTTTGGATTTGACTCTTAATGGCAGTTGGGTATCGTACCTACTACATGTAGGTTGAATATCCATTTGGTCCCATAGTCAAATTCTGACAAGGCCCACTGTAGGCTTTAATGGAAGATTTGAATGTAAGATCAAATATGCAGGAGAAGAAATTTTAACTGGCCAACTGATACCCCAGTAATCAGAATTCATAAAGCTCTGACAAATTAATAAGTAAATTTATAAGTAAATTAATAAGTAAATTAATAAGTGAATTAATAAGTAAATTGATAAGTAAATTAATAAGTAAATTAATAAGTAAATTGATAAGTAAATTGAAAAGTAAATTGAACGATCAGTATGCTAATTGGTCATTAGACTAAAAGATAATCAGACTACATGAAAATTGGAAAATGTCATTTGACTACATGGTTGATATATGAAGTAGGGATTGTATACAAATGATGCATGCCAATGAGTTCATTATACAATCTATCCGCACTCGAGTTTAGATACATGAGAAGACTCAACAAGAGCGGATAGGTTGTATAATTAACAAATGTAAGCATGCATCATTTGTACAACGAAACTCCAAGATCCTTGTTATTGGTGTAAAAAGAATGCATTTCAAGATTGATTCCTGTCATTATTGCTGACAAATAAATCCCAAGTGTAATATGATTCCTTAAGCGAAGACAGAGATAAGCGCACTTACCTCTATGCTCACTGCTGCACATCGCATACATTTAAAAAAATTGTTGGATAGTACTGGAAACTATTGCACGCTTTTTTATACAAAAACACATGGGATAGTCTCAGTAAATGAATCACACTTGACCACGCTTAACAAATCATTTGATAAGGATCTAGGAGTGAGTTGTATAAAAAATAATATCAGACAAGTTGGATAGTAGACAAATTGGCATTGGACAAAATGGCAATAAAGTCTATCATCAGCCTACATAGCTACATCGTCTTCTCACCTAATATGAGTTGAATGGGAAATCTTCTTTTCTGGTTCATGTCCAGGGGCCAGAAACCGCGCTGGTTTAGGGTTGGTGATCAGAATGATTGGCCATTCACCAAACTGGACATCGGTGAAGGACAGCATATCGTGATCAAAGGCCATCACACGAAATCTGTAAAAACATCAGAAATTAGGTCAAGCAATGCTACCTTTGTAATCAACTCCCATGGGAAAAACATATGTGATTTAAAAATTTTTAAAATCTTTTTTTTTAAAGTACATTGATGATGATATAAGTTGGTGAGGTTGGGATACTTCACCCTTCTTTGGAGCATTGGGTTTGTATTTTGAAAAAACTATTGTAACGTAATATTGAGGAAAGTCTTGCATTCTGGTAATCAACCGAAACCTAAATACACTGAATGTCTAAGATTACAAATAAGCTGGCACGATGTGGACTGGGCCTAGGGCCATGCTCTTCTCAGGTTTTTCTTGTCAATTTGCCACTAAAAATGAAAATATAAATTTTGTGATACACCTTTAATTCCCAACTGGAATTCTAACTCAGTTTCTTTCAAAATTCTTTCAAAGATATTGGTAACATTAAAGCTATAAAAAGCATTCATTAGAATATATGTATTTTTCTACTGAGAGCCAGAAAGGTGTTAACACTGTTAAAGTGTATGAGTTCATGCCCTTCTGGCTCTAAGCCAGATGTATCAGACGATACATGAGAAGTACATGTATGCGTTGCTTTCACACTGGAATGGGGGATTTCCCCTGCAAGATGAACCATTTATGATCTTTAGATGGTTGCACAAAGGTCAATATGAAAAGGGCAAGTCCAAGCTAGTTTATCCCAAACATTACAGACCACATCTATGATTTCAGTACATCTGATGATTGTACCAACGTGAGAGCCCGATTAGTGCTTGAATCACACAAAACATAAAATAAAATGTATTTTAAGTCAGTTCATGTTCACAATCTAACAAATTTCAATCGTACTTGGTAAGGTATGAAACATACCTTGGATTTGCTACCCCCCCCCCCCCAAAAAAAAAAAAACTTACTTTCTGTGTTTCTTCCAGTCTTCCAGCTCAAGTTCCAGACTGCCATACCTTTGGAGGACATACATTCTCTTGATCCCATGCTTCAAGTCTAGATCATGAAGGTGGCCACACAGATAGGCTATCCCCCCTCTGTGCTCAGTTAGGAGACAGATTGGAAATGAGGATTGGAGAGAATGGAAAGAAAGGGGGTAGAACAATAGAGCTTTATTGTCTTTCAAATCTTGTTAGTACACTTTGGCTTTTTGCCATGATGTACTGAATCTATACTTCTTTATGTGATTGGTCAAATATACCAGTCAAAATGAAAATTGATGAAGAAGATGATCATGATAATGATCGTGATGATGATCATGATAATGATGCTGATGATGATTATGATGATGGTGATGATGATGATGATAATTATGATGGAGATAATAAAAATGAAAATCGTAAAGTGTAAGTATTATATTTATTACCTACCTACTCCAGACATTTATTGATAGCAGCATAGACCTACCGTGTATGGTTGACAAGATAGAGTTTCAGAGCTTAATAAACTGCATTTTTACATCATGAAAGTTTAGGTTTCATGCACATGAAACATTTGAAAACTCTGTGAGTGGTCCAGACTTGCAAAAGTTTCTTACTATGAAATGACTGTATTCTGTCACTTAAGTTTTGGACTTCATGAAAGTTCCTTGCAGCGAAAAGTGTACATTGTTAATGGGTCACAAAAGTTTCTGGCCTTTATACAGTATCACAACTAAATATCACTGCTGTATATTCAAATTGCAGATCATATGAATTCTGCTTCACTCACTTAATTATGTCATACAGTCCATGAGGAGCAAGAATCGTTGAGGTTGGGTAGTGCCCAAAATATATCGTCTGATTGCTGGGGGTCTGCTGGGCCCTCTCGGACAATGTCTTGAGGTGGTACACATTCAGCTGAAAATAGTCAAATACAGTCAAAATACCAATTAGCCTGACTCTAATGCAAAACCAGTCTGCCCTCTCATTGAAATTATGTTTGGTTATATTAAACCTGGGATGTATGAGCATCCCATTCATCTGGCTCCAAAGCAAATGGACTCTTTCAACCTCAAGATATGCTTGGTAACCTTCATGAATGATGAATTTCAAGGACAAGCTTTCCTTTGCCCAAAATTATTGTCAGCAGCATTAAGATTTTTTGTCTTTCCATTTTCCTGTGGCAGAGGACAGGTTAAACTTAAATCATTTCTCACCTCATCCAAGATTCCGTAGAAGTTGATGGGTCTCTTGGTACCGATCTTGAGAAGGGCATCAACGTGGATGAAGGAGTAGGTCCCAAAGGGCAGCTCAAGCTTGTAGAGGAAGGACTCGTCTCCCTTTTCGCCTAGGATGGAATATTCTCTGTTCGACAGTTGAGAGGATTGGATAACAATAAATATGATAAATACATCTATAATGGGCATGTATATAAAGGGATACAGAGTTTTCATGGTCTAGTAGATAAGGAACCAAGCTGGGATCAAATGGTTCTAGATTCCAAGTCCCATCCTTGCCACTGATGTCCTTTAGAAGATAGTAATCTACATTTCCTCTCTCAACCCAGGTGAAGCAAGTAGGCATTTTATAGAATTTGCTCAATACACATGTACTTTGCACTGATAACTATATGAAATTAAGAAAGAAAAAAAAAGAAATAAGAAATAATGTTCAATTTGGAAGGGCATATGTTTCCTGGCTGATTTTAGAAATATTCATTTTAACAATAATAATATTCATATATGGAAAAGTGCAGCAAATGCAGGAGACCTTTAATATTGATCTAGTAAAGCACTATAGACAATAGAAAGAAACAGACAACTTGACATATTTTCCAGTAAAGACAATATCAGATATTAGAAAGACACACACACCCCCCAAAAAAACACAAACAAACAAACAAAACATTGATTTCCCGAAAGATATTATTATCTAGAAAGTCTTGCTCTTATTCTGTAAATCCTTCATTTACTATAAAATAAATACAATCAAGAGGGTATGTTCATTGAACAATGATTTGATATGTGCAGTAAGCTACCACATTTTATCAAACCACTTCGGTATTGTAATTTTTGGTACTGGAAGTTGAGTAAATCAGAATTTCTCAAATAAATATGGCAGAAGGAAACAGAAACTGGATCTTAGAAAAAGGAGTACTTTGTATGAAACCTTTGAACAGCACCTCAGGGCCCAGTTTCATAAAACTTGTTATCAATAACAAATGCTAAAATTCTATGACAAATTTGATTTCAGCCAATTAAATGCCACGATTTCAGTAACTTGTAACAGTTATTGGAACTTGTTATTGATATAAAGTTTTATGAAACAGGGCCCAGTTTTCAGTATGAAATAATGAAAATCAGAACTTTTACCAACCTGTAGAAGTTGTTTTCATGCTGCTTGGACGGTACATCGAAGTTGTCTTATCAGAGAGAGGTAGTGGAAAATGAAGAAACAAACAGATTGGAGAATGCGAATGTAAGATCATGACAACAAAACAAGAAATTCTACATTTAAATTGTATAAAACCCCAGAAATGGTTTTTATTGAATCCTGAATAACATATAAAAGCATTTGATAAATGTGAAAATTATGCACGAGAGTCCCCCAAGTTGAAAAGCCGACACCTATTTTCTCTTCTTACCACAATACATATTTAATGTTCTTACTGAAAACTTTGCATTTTACAGCTGTTCATTGTATGACCATAATGCTCAAGAAGATCAAGATATTCAGGTCCAGTAAAACATACACGTAAAGTAGTTGCACAATTGATTTCATCATAAGTTTCCAATATGCCGTGTTATCGCATTTTAGGATAGAATAGCATAGGTATACCTGCAAAAAATACCAGCAAAAATGATGGATCTCTCAAGATAAAATTAGGAATATGGTGTATCTTTTAAACTTTGCTGTTTACACAGAGGTTTTCAGAAAAGAGAAGAATTTAGAGTTCATAACATAAAGCTGTAGCACCCTAAAATAAGAATCATTCCTCCCAAAAAGGAATGGTTGGCAGCTATGCTACAGCATAACCATATATAAATCTAATTCAGATTTCTACTTAGAAATACTCTCACATCACCTCTGTCTGTCTTAAAAAAAAACAGTTACATTGGCTCCCAGTCCAATCATGCATAATTGCCAAAATACTGTTAATACTGACCTAATGCAATGGCCTCGAATATCTTAACCAGTCCTTGGTATAATATGCTCCCTCACACACGATTTGAGATCATCTCAGAAAAATCTCTCGCAATATCCTTTTGTTCAGACCAAGTTCTACAGGGAACAATAATTTGATTATGCTGCCCCGACACTTTGGAACAATCCCACCTCATATGAAGGTATGATCCACAATTCATAAATTTAAAACCCTCATCAAAATATACTGTTTATACAGCATTTTGACTGACTTACAATTGGGCAATTACATCACCTGTCAATCCCCCTTTTTTTTTTCCTTTTTCTAAACACAGAGCACTGCATTATTATTACTATTATATAAGTAGCCCTTTGTAACTTGATCATTACCATGGTTTCCTCTCACATCCAGCCACCTGAATGAGTAAGGTAGCTTAGCCTCAGATACGATCTGCTGGTACGCTATCCAATCTCCTTTATTCTGAGATGCATGAGGGGCACCGTCTGTGATGTCACCTACAGTCAGTAAAAGGAAAGTTAAATTTTGGTAAAGGCAAAAAAAAATTTGGGAGTTTCTAATTTTATGTATGTTAGTTTGGAAGAAGATCATTGAAGAGATGTTCGCCTGAAAAAGATCAGCTCTTCAAATGCCCTCATATTTGAAATATGGTGAGAAACAGGTGAAAAGTTTGGACCAAACTTTCATGCCCCATGTGTGTGTAGTCCCATACACCAATTTCACTGTACTACATAATCATGGAATGTGAAGACAGTAGGAGAAGGTATTTTGAGGAAAACAGAAAGAGCAATGATATGGAAGATGTGTGATAGGCTATGACTTGCCCCGCAGCTGCACCATCAACGCCGTCTTCTTCTTCTCTTAGTCTTCCTCTTCCTTCTATCTCTCCTACATTCCCATCATCATCACTATCACTATCACTATCACTATCACTGTCACTGTCACTGTCACTATCACTATCACTGTCACTATCATCATCACTATCACTGTCACTGTCACTATCACTATCACTGTCACTGTCACTGTCACTATCACTATCACTATCACTGTCACTGTCACTATCACTGTCACTGTCACTATCACTATCACTATCACTGTCACTATCATCATCACTATCACTGTCACTGTCACTGTCACTATCACTATCACTATCACTATCACTGTCACTATCATCATCACTATCACTGTCACTGTCACTGTCACTATCACTATCACTATCACTGTCACTGTCACTGTCACTATCACTATCACTGTCACTGTCACTATCACTGTCACTATCACTATCACTGTCACTATCATCATCACTATCACTGTCACTGTCACTGTCACTGTCACTATCACTATCACTATCACTGTCACTATCATCATCACTATCACTGTCACTGTCACTGTCACTGTCACTGTCACTATCACTATCACTAGGGACTTTTAGATTTTACACGACGAGAACGTGGACTGCCACGGTGACATCCTTTTAAGGTAATGTGACGTCCATTTAAGGCACTGCCGGGCACGGGCCAGTGCCTTGAAAGAATGGCACACGTTGCAGTCCACTACGTCGACGTGCAAATCTAAAAGTCCCTATTATCACTATCACTATCACTATCACTATCACTGACAATTGCTGTGAAGCTGTTTTCATCAATTTCGATGTCTAAGTCAAGTAGGACTTCCTCCTCAAGATCGGACATTATGATGTATGATATTTGTATGTTTTGCAACGTCTAAACAATGGCTGTGCAGCTGTGCGAAGCCTAGCCGGCGATCGGAAAGGAAACCCGTTTACTTGCTAGACTTCACTGTAAGACACTATTGAGTGACTGACTGGCTTTTTTCATCTTTGGTAATAACATACATAACATGAGCTGTTAAGGGTACATGAACATCTGTCTACATCAATAACCCACTTCTTGTAATGGCCAAAATTAAACTGATTGAATCTTTGCGCAGCATAAAATGTACGGCCATTCGGTACAACGGTCTGAAAAATCAGACTATTACTTACTGGCTCTATAGCTCCTAAGTCGATTCGACAACTAATAGTCGTTATTTTCCCACTTAAAGACATTTTCAAGACCCCTTTTTTGAGGGAAGTTCTAAATTAGTATTGTCTTTCAAATGCCGTTGGAATTTAACCTTTTCATTTTTTTGGCCTGCAAATGGGACATAGTACCTGTAATAAAAGGTGATGATGAATAAAACACAGCAAGCAAAACTTTCTATTACTTTATACCGGTATACAGTCAAATTGTTCAATGTTCAAGAATGATATTCACAGTTAGATCAGTAAGAGTCAATATCCTAGAGCCCATTCTTTTGATATGGGATTGTTCTGAATCTTCTGGAAATGTCCCAACCACACCCTTAATAAGAAAAATAGGAAAATCTGACCTGTGTGAAGGACCAGCATGGGTTGTATGATATGCAGATGCTCATGACAAAATATCTTGAAGTCTCGAAGTCGTGTTGCCTTCTCAGCATTCTCCACTGTAGTTAAATGAGTGTCTGATATCTATATGAAATAAAAAGAAATCAACTCTACTCCATAAAGAAAAGGCCTAGTAATGGAAAGGGGAAAATCGATGAGGAAAAAAATTCCCATTTACAAATATTTCTGTACATGTTAAAGAGAGCTACACCACTTACAAGCGTTGCATTTTGTTAGTTTCCATTTTCGTCATCAATTATCATTTTTGTACATCAAATATATTTTCACATTTATTTGGAATTTTCATTGACTTGGAGCTAAAATTGATTTCAATTGAAATAAATTGAATTGAATCAGAAACATACCTAGTACTTAATTGGCCCAAGAGAAACCAGGTTTTGCATAATGAGTAAAAATCAGGAAAAGAATATAATAACAAATTCACTAACTTCTGTTCAATTTCATGCATGCATTGAAATGATTAGCATCAGCTTATACACAACAGTTTGGGGAGCGTATCCTAATATACTGACAGACTAGTGTTTGGCGATACTTACTGGGTGGCTCGGCTCAAAATCATTCCAAAACATTGCAAAATCCAGGCATACAGAATGTAAATACTTTGCATATTGCTGTTTTCTTTACGATGGAGCAATATTAGAATTCATGCAACAATTCTGTTATAATGCACTTTTTATATCCAAATCTCAAATTCATCTTTAAACGGTATTACGTCGTTCAATAATCTAATTTCTTTTTTTTACTGGAATTTTTTTCTTTTCCAGTTGTCCTTTATATTGCTTTTTTTAACTTACATACACAAAAACAGTAGATGGCAGAATTATTTTTCAAATGTTGTTTCACCTGTACAAACCACCATAGGTTCTCTGAGGTTGCTCCTGGGTACGGTGGTACATTGTCGTTGGGATGCGGAGGGCCGTAGTACTTGACTGGGACAGTGAAGTAATGCACAGACGAGGTGATGACATAGATCACTGTTGCTATGGTAACCACAACAGATGTAACAAGAAGGCATCCCTTCAGTGGCTGCATGATGAATGATCAGTGATCTACAGCTACTTCAGACGCTCTGCCGACTAGGATTGGGATGGGATGGGATGAGATGATTCCACCAGACCTGCTGAGAAAATGGGAAACATGGAAACGAGAACTCCCAAGACTGTCAAAGACTGTCAGACTTCAAACTCCCCAGGTGTTTGAAGCCAGAGGGGTATGAAAACCCAAAGTCTTTGACACTTCACCATTTCGCAGATGAGAAGGGATATGAAACAGTGTCATGCTTGCGAATGGTGAATACACAGGATAGTACAGGGGAGAAGAGGTTAGTGTGTTATCACAAGGGCCTAACTACCGTCAAAAGAGTGTTCAAATGTGTCCAATATTTGAATGTGCAACACCTCTACCTACTCATGCTCCAAAACTGTGAGCAAATTCAAAAGAGAACTTGTTGGAAGAAAATATTGAGTTGAGATTCCTGCATTCACTGACAAGATACTCAATCTAAGATGCAGCCTACATATGTACAAGTAAGTGATATTAAATTACATAAAAGTAGAGCTAAATCCTGATGCAACCTGATGTTGCATCATCTCCCAGCTCCAACACACTCCCTGGGGGCTCATACCCACACGTACATCAACATTACTTGCATCATTGTACGGGCCAGCGCAAAAGACTAAACACTATTTGGTTTCTTTCCAGACACAAACAGTTAAAAACAGAGACAAATAGAGCAAAATTTTGAAGACTGCAAAATTTATCTAAGAAGGGAGTGGCAATGACTAATATTAATCTTAATAATGATATTTATTAAAAACTGCTTTTTGATTCATATGAATTATACTTGTCATTCTATAACATTGTGTGCGTGTGTGTAATTGGGTTTTTTACAGACGTGTATCAATCAGATATGATTATTTACGTCTGGGGACCGACTTTTAACGTCACTTTCCGAAAGAAGTGACTCAGTTTCGAACCTGCGTCCTCGGCTGAATCAGTTTGTAACTTCCAGTTCCATTGTTAGCTGGATTACAGGCGCACGCCACAACGCTATCAAGTTAGTGTTTTAATTAAATCAGTAAGTAGTAACATCATGACTCATGACTTGAGAGAAGTAGATTTAATAGTGAAAGTTTGTCAAAATTTGATCTCCATTTCTTTTTTGTTTTGCATTAAGATTTCATAAAATTAAAAAGACATAGATCTAGGCCTAAAACTTCCGTTTATGTATTTAAAAAAAAATCCTCATACCTGTGCCCTAGCCCTAGCCCCTAGGTCTAGAGTTAGCATCAATTCTCAATATCATACTTCATATTATTTATTAATATCACCTTCAGACGTAGAGTCTAGTCTGAGCAGATTAACAACCAACTAGAGACTGCACGACTGAAGCTTTCAGTCTAACATTTGAACATGAGCGTACCCTGGCCGACCGCTGGGCCTCAGGTTCGCCGTCGGTGTCGGTTAACGGTTAGGCCTACCACTACCACCAGGTCTCGACACGCGACACTCGTACTCACCGTTTTTTGTTTAGAAGATGATGCAATTGTCAGCTAGTGTAATCTCAGCTCACTCTCATACAAACATACAAAAACCTTATCACATGACCTGGTCATAAATATAAACGAGATGACCCATGATCTTGGTTTCTATCACCTCCCTGGTTTGTGCTATTTTATTTATTTATAGAGTTCAGCAAATTGTTCTTGGTACGGTGTCTTTGATGAGTAAAGCAAGTCAAAGCTACATTCAAAATTGAGAAAATGAGAAATTGAAGAAGAAAAAAAAAGGTCCGAAAGGAGCCACGCCATGGGGCCCTCTCTGTCTCTCTCCCTACCTCCATCATTTAATATTTGGTCTTTATCCAAGTATCCTCTCTCTCTCTCTGCCTCTGCCTGTCTCGCTCTCATTCTATCTCGCTCTCTCTCAATCAAGTTCAATCTCTTTTCTTCAACAATTAATACCCCCCTCTCCATCATTTAATACTCCTTTTTCTTTATCCATTACCTATCTTGCTCTTTTCTTTCTCCCTGGTTTGTGCTATTTTATTTATAGAGTTCAGCAAATTTTTCTTGGTACGGTGTCTTTGATGAGTAAAGCAAGTCAAAGCTACTTTCAAAATTGAGAAATTGAAAAATTGAAAAAAAGGTCCGAAAGGAGCCATGCCATGGGGCCCTCTCTGTCTCTCTTCCTACCTCCATCATTTAATATTTGGTCTTTATCCAAGTAACGTCTCTGCTCTCTCTCTCTCTCTGCCTCTGCCTGTCTCTCTCTCTCAACCATGCAAGTTCAATCTCTTTTCTTCAACAATTAATACCCCCTCTCTCCATCATTTAATTATACTCCTTTTTCTTTATCCATTACCTATCTTGCTCTTTTCTTTCTTTGTTGACAAAAAGGGGGTAGGGGTCGGAAGGTGAGTGATGGCAACATTAGCATATTCATAAACTTGGTCCATCAAATCTCATCAAGAAAAGAAAAAAAAGGTACCCCCAAAAAAGTTTACTTTCATTTTGTCGCAACCCCATCATTTCCTTTAAATTTGTGAATGTCAGGAGACATTGACATATTATAGTAAGCACTCTGAACAGATCCAATGTTATGCATACATGTTCTAGAGTTGCTCCTTTTTTTTTTCTTTTTTTCTTTCTTTAGTAATATATATGTAACAGGTTAAACAAATTTAAAGAGAGACAAACTCATACAAAAAACAACATTCTGATCTCCAACAAAAGAAAATAATCACATCTATGACACCATAACTGAACTTCCAATATCACACAAGCATTGTGTCCATAATTTAATAACCACAAGGCAAGAAACTGAGAAACAGGGGAAATTTCGCACACATATGCAGCTCAGCAATAAACAGGAGTATATGGAAATGAAAGAAAGTGTGATGAACATCAAGTACTTCATCACAACAGTAGCCTATTCAAGGGCAAGAATCCTCCAGAGAATATGTTTTGGTACATAAGATATAAGAATATGGGATACAGGTAAAAAAAAGTGCGGGGAAAGTATGATACTACTTAGGTGTGTGAAAGAATATGATATCAATACTAATTACTATAGTGAAAATTATCATTCTTTCTTATTAGCAAAATAACCCCCTTACCAAGCAAATTTACCGTACTTATTTATATTTGGGAAATTATTATTAATTGTATTTTTTTATCTGAGTACCTTATATTCAAATTGTTTTGTGGATATTATGAAACAAAATTTGATATTGTATAATATGCTTTATACATCTGAAGTTCTGAACTCACCTAACATTTATCATGTAATTATGATATATTCAGACATAAATTTTAATGTTCAATGAGAAAAACGGAGTCCCCTCAACATCTGGTGAAGCAAAAGGTGGAAAACTTAGATTTGGGCAAATACCAGCCCCCCCCCTCCCCCAATAGAACATTGGTTAAACTGGCTAATCACCACTGCAAATAAAATTACATCAATATCCACTTACAAACTGTTTACAGTTAAGCATTGATGAGCACCGATATTGACTGGGGAGGGGGAATCTCTCCTTAAAACCGTACTGATATACCACATGTCTTGCACATTCCCTTCTCCCCCCCCCCCTCACCCTCCCCAAACATGCCCAATCGCAATGAGTTCTTCTGTGCATTCAGTCATGCACATATTAAATTATACTTCAAAAGATGGCTTGCTAATGTGAATGAATACTTTTTACTTAATATAATTTTGCACGATATACAAAAAATACAACACATGATCACAAGTGCTCTTTTTACAGCAGTTTGAAATTCAGTAGAAAATGAGGTATTTAAACGTTTTTTGTATCTGGACTTATGAAAGAAACTAATCCGTTAGTTTCAAAGTTGGAATTCATCCATTATCAAAGACATCATTTCCTCTGGAAATTAATTAGTGAGGATATGTGCTTCTACATAATACAACTGGAAGCCAATGCCACAAGTTTAATTGTGAACCACAATTTCATCTCCTATTCTTATACATCCCACAAAGACTATGTTCCTGAAATTTTATGTCCATATTCAACTAATTCTTTTAAACCAGTCTCTGGGTCTAAGATCTTGTTTAACAAAAGGAAAACTCAGATTTAACTTCTTTTGTTAAACCTGATATTGGACAAAAGCTGAAACCCAGCGTCAGGTTAATATTTTTAGTAGTGTACAGGCCAAAGCGTTTTGGGCTTTATTAAACTCAATATCTCAGAAGTCAGAACTTGGAAAAAAAATGTTTGATTCATGCAAAAGCAATGAATCAGTTAACAGGAAATGTTTACACAATGTTAATTTCATTTCTTTCTTCCAGATACGATAACCTCATTATCTTATACATTGTGGTCAATGCTTTTTATTACCTTGGACTGAATCCACTTTAAAAACAATTTGAAAGAAGGAAAATTGACTAAATGACCTACTAGTATATCATTGTTGGTCCAAATTGAATACTTGATTAACAAAATTATATCCAATTAATATCATGTTCTCAATCCTCTTGCAATTACAAATTTCTCACTTTACACAAAAGGAAAATGTTTATGTTGGTCATTTGTACAAAATACAAACAGGAAGTTGGAATAAACAATTATATTCTCCATTGCCCAAGCACCAATGAGTTCCTTGTGTACAGTATATAACTTTTACAAACCTCCTGGTCCAGATAATGACACAGAAATGATGACTACTATTAACCTGGAAATCTTGTAAAATATCAATGATTGAATGAGGAAAAATAACTTTTAATACATATTTCATACATTCCTTGAATTACTGGTAAATTTTACCGGAAAATGCATTGAAATACCGACTAAAATATAGATTCAGTCTTCTAGAATAAAACACCAAAAAAAATCTCCAGAATGTACACTTGACATCTGCAAGTATGGACAATTCCAGCGTTGGGTTTTTTTGTTAATTAAATTCTACAAAATGATTAATAAAATAAGAATCACCTCTAAGACCTAATTGTGATATTCTAAACAGTTAAAAACAAAAAGAAGAAATTTCAGTGTGAACAAATTCAAGTAAAAGATGAAAAAAAGAAATAAAACCATGAACAATACAGAGACATCTTCTCATATTTAAAATTCATATATCATTGTCTTGGCTCGTGTAGATAGATACATAATTCATTTTACGCACACATGCACTCATATAAATAGGGAATACATAAATAATGATAGTAATAACAGAACACAGTTTTTGTGGCAATTTAGTCATGACACTACATGATAATAAGTACAATTGCCACTTTTTGTATCATCTTGAATAGTCATCAACATATGAAAAGATCATAGAAATTGCATTTTTGAAAGTACATGAGAATAAAGACCAAACATTTATCCAAATCAATGATTTTTTTTCACTTTAGTATACATATGTGCAGTTATCATTGATTAATTCTATGACATGGAAAACCAATGCAATAATCTTTTACAGTCTTTAAAAATAGCAAGTATTTTGATCGTTTAGCTCCTCTACACAATCATACAAAAGCACTTTTACCAAATGCAACATTTGCAATAACTGTCTCTATGAAGCAAACAGGGAAATATCTTTGTCTATGTACAAGTACATACATGGCAAATGCTCTTAAAGCATAAACTTCATTAAATAATTTCTCCATTTCATTCTGGAGGACTGGAGACACTCATTCCTTGACTTTTTCATGAAAAAAGCACCTTTGAATTAAATCATCTCATACATATTTTACATAGGTATATAAAAAAAGAGGATATAAGCAAGGGTTAACTGTCTGCAGTCAGTCAAAACATGAAAGCCTCTATGTGGACATAACTTTGGTAGTGGTCTATAATGCACATTTATAAATATAGTGAGGAATAATAGGATATACAGTATCTTGCCAAAGTGTAATTGCAGCCATTAAGAACTTCAGTCTTCTTGACTTCTTAATTACCATCATCCGCTATAAAAACTTAATTCTGTTATAGTTTAATCACAAGGACTACAAAAATTTGTCAGATTAATGTATTCTCAAAGGATAAACAAAGATACTACAAAAGGGAATGCTAATTCATATTTCTCAATACAATCATTGAAGATACATGGTAAATCCTCAGAATGTCCAATGCGAGGGCTTAATGTATACCATAACAGTTTACACTCTTTGTTAGGACAACAACAACAACAACAGGGCGTTGTTTCACAAAACTGTCATAAGTACAAGTTCACTGACATCCCACTGGAACCTGTGTTAAATTTAGTACACGCATTCAATGAGTTGTCTGCGAACTTGTACTTATGATGATTTCGTGAAATGCTGACCAGATTCTACTGCACGTGTAGACATGATAAGATTAGAAATGGAAGATGTTCTCATCAGCACTCATCAGGTTACAAAACGACAATGGGGAAATCAAAGAAAAGGACAACTTTCCTGATTGTTTTCTAATCAAAATGGAAGAAGCACAGGATACCCTTGATGATTTCCATGAAGCAACTAAGAGTACTAAAACACTATATCTTTAATACAGATAATTAGCTACTGCAAACTTTTGAAGATATCTTGAAAGTGTATGTGATAGACAAGGTGCATTGCACATACCATGTGTCAGGAATGAACTCATGTGCTTTACCAGAATATATTCTACACAATTACAGATACATTTTCACACAAGCCACTTTCTTCAATCAAGAATGACATTTCATTAATAAAACTGCACTAACTCTGCTTTTTACAAATAGAACGTTATATGTTTGATAGGGAATTTAGTCAAAGTCTGTGGGTATCTCTAATCCTGGATGGACTGTGACTTGTACATTGTGGTTCAAGCTAAATGCTGGGAAGAAGACACCCTTCATGTCCTTGAAGGCCACGGGACCCTGTGCCTTGTCGTTGACATAGAAGCACAGAACATGCTTATCTAAGTCGAGCAGCACACCTACGACGGAACCGACACCTATACCGCCCTCACACCTATCCGAGTGTGCGTTGTTGTGGATGAACCAGCTTCGGTTGCTGTCAATGTACATGGACCAAGACTTGTCGTCCTTCCCGAGCATGGTGTCCTTGGACGTGTCCAATCGTGCAACGCCAAAGGCAGGGTCTGGATGATTGTCGTATCTGTCGATGGTCACCTCCCAGTAGTGGACACCCTTGGAGAAGCCAACGTTCCCCAAGACAATGCGGTCATCTTGGTTGTTGCAGGAAAGTGTCATGTTCTCGTTGGAGAAGATGATGTCCTTGTGGGCTGTCCTAGGGTCAGGGTGGAACCAAGCAACTGTGGAGGATAACAAAATAATATACATCATTGATCAAAATAGACTTAGAGGTAGCAATTAGATTTGTGTATTAATTTATCTTTGAAATACCCAAAAGAGATTTGAGGACCTGGGAGAATGCCAAAAGCCATGTGTGACTGACTTTGGTAGGTCCTAGCAGTGTGGTAGGGTCCATGGTCCTAGTAAAGTGCAAACCAAGGAGACGAAATAGAGGGGGGGGGAATGGTTCCACTGACTGGGGGTAACAACAACAAAGTACAAGATATACACTGTATAAATTATCTGGATATTACACACAATAAGCCTTGGTACATGTCTCAAGGCACTGACAACAATATCTCTTGTATTCCATTGACATATTTTGTCAATCACTACCAAATTAGCTATCCATCTTCCATTTATTTAGTTTAACTTTATGATCCTTAATGTCTACATTCAAGGAGGACATTTTCATTATACTTCTTCAAGATATTACCACTGCCATCTACACAGAGTGAAACACTGCCCTCTTTGCTTTCTCTCCGAACAGTAAAAAACAACACCACTTCATGTGCTCATCCCTACTGGCTATTCTTAAATGAACACAATGGGATAAGGTCCCCAGTGGGGTTGCCTTAATTGAAAAGAATGAACGTCCTTCAAATTTACTACAACAAAGAAGCCTATCATCGACTACACCACAGTTAAACCTGTGTGGAATGGTCTGGAATGAGTGAAGAGTTCTGTTGTCAAAGCCAAGCTGTTACCATATATAAAACTGAGAACAAATAATTCTGGAATAGTTGGCAAAGCAAGCAAATGAGCATATAAGCCAGTGTTCTAAGGTTTTAATAAAACATATTCCAGTCCATCATTGTCATTTTATAACAAGATTATATACTGCAGTTGCTCAGGCTTACAACCTTTCTAATACCCAGTCATTTATATACATACTACATGTTACAAGATAAGTAGATCGTATTATTATGCACACATTAAAGGAAATATATGAATTATGTCCAGTACCTATCCTGTATCCAAATATAAATGATTTCAGTATAGAACTATTCAAATACAAGGACATTGCAAAGTTACTCAGAGAAGCTACTGAGTGACATGAAATGAAATTAGTAATATACAAAGTTAGCTATATCTACATTAAATTCTAATCTGTTATTAATCAATGTATTATTTAATTAATGGCCCCATCTAACAACCAAGAAAAAACAACTAAAGGACAAAGAAATGAAAGCCTGCCCAGTGAAAGATGGAAGAATATATATATATGTAATAATGTGTTCTATTTCTTGTACAAAAGGCTTCTATCCTACATGGCAAATTCATGACACGTGTCATTCTAACTGCCTTAGGTTGCTAATTCTGCTATGTTATCATAGCATTCCTAGCAGAAACTGTGAGAAACTGACTTTTCACTTAGCAGTACTCTGATTTGCAATTACACAAATTGGTTTACAATCCAGAGACATACACTAGCATAAGTATTTATACAGCAGTGTTACATTTTCTCCTATAAATAACCAGTAAGAAAAGGCCAATATAATATGCTCCCATGAAATAAGATGAAGCATTAAATCTCAGTAAAATGTACTTGATTTCTTCTTTTGTTCATCCAAGACTCCCATTTAAAAAGGAAAAGAGCAAAAACATTTCAACCATGTCTTTGTTGTGGCAAAACCTCTATTAGATTGTGCAAATCCTATTTTTTAATCCTATCAACTAGTGTGTATAGTTAAGCTGCTTGAAGAAAGGTACCATATCTTACTCCACAGACCAATTCTACTCATAACAAGATAAAGTAAGTCAAATGCTTTATTCAAATGGCACAAGCTTGCAGAAAGAGAAAGAGACAGTTTCAGAGAGGGGGGGGGGAAATAGACAGAAGGGAGTGAGAGAAGAGAAAGATGAGAGAGAAGAGAGAGAGAGAAAGAGGAGAGAGATAGAAAGAAAGAAAGAGAATAGCTAGTTGAGAGACAGAGTGAGAAGAGAGAAAAGAGAACAAAGAGAAGACACAGAGAGAAAGATAGAAGAGTGAGGTTGTGGGAGAAGAAAGCAGAAAGAGAGAGGGGGAGAGAGAAAGAAGGGGAGAAAAAGAAAGATTGAGAGTCAAGAGAGTCAGAGAGGTGACTATATGTCCCAGAATCTACTCATTCATGTATATTGTTGCTAAGATAGCAACATGGGCATTCATGATAAGAAGCTGATTGATGACAAAGTTTGTACTCCGTGAGAAGCCTACAAATTGCGATCTCCTACTGCGAAGACATAATAGAAGGAAGCACTTGAGGATAAAGGGACAGGAGGGTTGGAGAAATCAGAGGGTAAACAGAGTGGGGTTGGCACGGGGAGGAAAGTTAAGAAAGGCCATGGGCTTTTCTGATTTTTAAAAGAGAAGAACAGCAGGAAGATAAAAGAGTATGAAAACTTCCTTCCAATGTAATAGGCACTCTTTAAGAGGTGAGTAAAAGGCAAACCCAATGAAAGAAATATCCTATTGACTTTCAAATGATAGACATGTCGTAAATTCAGGCAGGGTAGTCAGGATGTTACCTAGAGCAGTTTGCTATCAATGAGAAAAACTTGGTGATACTCTATTAACATTGCAAGGCTGATTCCAAATTGACCGACAACAAACAAAATCTTGGTCATGTAATGTTTTGTCCATCCTATTGTTGTGATTGGGGTATGCGGCTATGGTCAAGATATGGTTCTTTAGCATTTTAACCCCCAACAAAAAAAAAACCCCATGGTATTGTCATCAAAAGTAAAATCATTCCACACAGAGACATAGTAAGGTAAACGGATAGAAAAATTGTGACAAAAGGAATGAAGGACAATTTGACGAGAATATTAAGAAACTTGAAAAGAAAAGAATAGCACTGTTTCATAAGTAATTGCCTTGGCACATATTAAGGTAATATGTGACAAGATGAAGAAAAGAAATCTGTAGTTGTCACTGGTAAACAAAAAAACATGCATACACTGTATACAAGTCACTGTACAAAGCACAATACAAGGAACGGATGATAAAATGCATTGAAATTAAAGAGTGTTATAGGATAAGAATCATATATGAATAAACAATTAATCATAGTGACATACTTATATCTTGATTATTTGAAGTTATTAGATTGTTGAACTAGTTCACAATTGTAAAGCAGAATAGGGGTTTGTGATATATGGATGTGTGTGGTCGTATGTGCGAGGGCGTGTCTGTTTGTGTGTGTGACTGTGTGTGTGTGAGAGAGAGAGAGACAGACAGACACAGAGACAGACACAGAGAGAGAGCTACAGGAGAACTAGACAGACATGAGAGAGGGGGAGATAGAGGAAGATAAAAAGACAGAGAGAGAAAAGAATATAGCGACAGGCAGACAGATGTTATCGACAGAAAATTACACAGAAATAAATGGATAAAGAGACATTGTAGATGGAGAAAGACAAAAATATTACAAGATCTTATCTTAACAATGAGAATATGTGGTTGTTGTGTTACGGTTAAAAAAATATCTTGATATTGTGGTCAGCAGTCAACAATTAGAATATGTGGTAGTTGTGTTACGGTAAAGAAAATATCTTGATATTGTGGTCAGCACTCGGCATGCATTGTTTAGTAAAATTATTCAATCTCCATTTCCCCTGTTCCTCACACAATCTAATAAGAGATAATGTATACAAATTAATAATCAAGACTCAGTAATGGATGATTAAGTCATAGATTTGTTATAGTGGCCCTGTTGAAGAAAATGTGAATTGTGAAAATATAGGGTCCAGAAATCCTGCCTGAGCTGACCTTACCCATGTAACTTCTTGCAGTGAACATACAAACTCTTGAACTGAACAATCTGATTCCTAAACAAAACAAACATTTACAACATCATACTTTTTCATGAATCAATTCTACAAATGAATTCTACAGGTAAATAACAGCAGAGAGATAAACATAAATTAACAGAAGGAAACAAGAAAATATGGATTGAAGGACATAAAACTTTGTAAATTAGCTGCAAACAAAACAAAGTGAAGTAAGCAAACATTAAGCAAACACCAATGAAAAACTTTGTTCAAATTTGTTAGAGCAGTCAACATTATGCACATTTGATATTTGTTTTGTTTTGTTTTGGTTTGGTTTGGGTTCTTTATGAATTGTCAGGCATTACAAACAGACCCAAAATTAGTTCATTACTTGCAATTAGAAGAAATCTTGACAGGGTGATACAAAAGCTGTTGCTATTCAAATTTTGCAGTAGATACTCTCCACTGAGTTTTCTCAACTTTCGGGAAAAAAAGTTATTATTCACTAATTCATTTTATATATACAGTTAACAACTAAATTATATTCATACCCTTACCAAGTTTCTTAAGTTTTTAAGTATGTAAAAAGTTGATTTGTCCTCATTTATGTTTCTTGAGAATGTGACATATTAAAGGTTACATGTAAAAGGATTCAACAAAGGCCCTGATTTATAAACTAGTCCACCTTTCATTCTTGAATTACAACAACAGAAAACAAAACAAAAATTTACAAGGGGTATTAATAATTCAGTTAATTGTATATGCATTGGACAATTCTTAAATGATTAATTTGGAAAATAATTGATTTAATTATTTCTTCATGCCAAATTAAGACAAGTAAACTTCAACTTCTAATTTTCAAAATCCTTGCCCCAAAGACCAGGTCAGTGTTTATGTACCGTAAGTAGCCAAGCTGATTATATCTATAGCTTCACAAGAAAAATAAAAGACAAAACAAAAACAAACAAACAAACAAAATGGGGGGGGGGCATTTACTTTCATGCACATAGTTTAGTCCATATGGCACTGTTGACTTTACAACATTAATACAATTATTTTGATGATCTAGCTCTAAGTCAAAATTATACCAGATTCTAATTTTTTTGCAAGCAAAGTACAGGAACAGAAATAACAACAAAAGCTGATACCCTCTGATTCTAACCACCTCCTAAGTACAAACAACAAGGACAAATTAACTGATTGCCTACAGGAACCGCATGATGGTCGCATAGTCCCTGTGTAAAGCCTATGGAAATGAAAGAATATAGCGGTCAACAGGTTAACAATTACCTTCTGCTGTTTGCAGGCAGATGGTCTCACTGTACTCCCCTTCACCCGCGTGGTTGTAAGCCTTGACGCGGGAATGGTACGTACTGTCAAAGTGCAGACCGTCAACCGTGCACATGGTTTCACGCCCACAGTACACCTCCTGTAACAAATAACAAAGACAGCAAGAAATGAGTCAGCCCCATTCAGACTACCTAAATTCATTGTAAGACTACATGAAAATCATATAGCTTTTACAATAAGTAATTTTTTTCTTTCTAGTCTGAATGTTGTACAGTCAAAACTGCATTACCGACCACCTGTATAGAAGGACCACCTGTCTACAGAGACCACTTGTTTTGTTTCCTTTGAAAATGGTTTCTCATTGAAACATGTACTAAAGTAACCTGTACACAAAGACTACTTTTCTTGTCTCCCTTGGATGGTCTTTATAGACAGGTTTCACTGTATAATGAAATCTTGTGTAACCAAACATCCAAGTAGCATAATGCATGTTTTACCAGTTTCGAATGAAAAATCAATAGAGAATCATAAGCATGCACTGAAGATTGGCCAGTGGTCATGTCAACTGACCTCTTTAAACCTGGATTTTTTTTTAATATGACAATTTTTCATATGATGTTGTTATCCAGTGGGTATTTCCCTTTCATTACATGAAAATTCTTTCTACAACAGTTTTTTTTTTTAAATAAAAGTTTCATATAAATTACCTCTAGTCTGAACTGGGTACAAGTGATATCTTGATATAATCAAACATGTATGCCAAATGGAAATATTTATTTTTGCAACCTCCTAAACTATCAAGAACCCACAAAAACTTTGCAGGACAAGCTTTGTTCCTCTGGAGTCCCAAGAGGTGGCAATGTTTTTATTTCCCCTCCTTTCTTTGAAAAAAATCACAAAGGTATTGTGATGTTTAAGGTGTTGGAGAATTGAAATGGTCCACTACTTTCGTGGATGATTCGCAAAGTAAAAGAGGGTGTGATGTTCCCAATAATTGTATGAACAAATAATGACAATAACTGTGAAACCCATTCTTCTGCCCTTTTTGTCTAGTGTTGATTTGATTGTACAGATCTGCTTTGACAGTCTGTCCATCACACGACATTGAAGCATGGTGCTGGGAAATATTGTTGAATTGTTATGATTTAAGAATACACATGAATTAAATATATATTGAAGTGTCTATATCACTTCCACCCTTCAAGATTACACATGTACACTTCCTGTTCTTTTAAATTGTCTACATCAACCAGTTTATTCAAAATTTCAATAAATAACCTCTAAGAGTAACTTTTAGCTCCATTTTATTAGTTTCATTTCTTGATTTCTAGTTCTAGTTCATCCAAGTGAGACACAAGTACGGTCCTCAGAAGCAGGTGGTCTTTATAGACAGGCTAACTTAATAAAGGTTTCAATGAGAAACACTTTCAAGGGATACAAAATGTGGTCTTTACAGACAGGTGGTCTTTCCATACAGCTGGTCACTCCAGCAGGTTGTCCTAGAATTGTTTTAACCATAGATTTCATCATTTAAACAAAGAAAACAAAGTAATGGAATGAAATGAGAAGATGGAACTAACCCTAAACTCTCCATTATTTCCATCATCCAGCTCCAGTACATAGCCTTCCACCCAGCTGGATGGATGGGCTTGCCATGCTATGGTCACGCTGTTGTTCTCTGCACTGCAGTCAGATGGGATGATGTTAGGTGCTTCGGGTGCTGCAAAACACAACAAAAAGGTTGGGTAAACTTTGATAGGGAGCAAAATACTGAAAATAGCTATAAGACCTGAGATGGATTAAGCCCTTGGAAGTCAAAGCTATATCAAATGTGAAAGTTACTACAATAGAAATTTTACTGCTATGTAGAAAATAAAATAACCTCTGTAAATGACAACAGAAAAATATTTGTATGCAATGGGGCCATCTTTTATACTGAACTATACTAATTAGAATTGATAACAGGCAGTCTTTAAACATGCCAGAGGAGGATTTCTTGGGACTTGGGTCTAAAATAGGAAGTGAGCATTCTTCAGGAATGCAAAAAGATTGTTAAAACAATAATTACTTCATCATTACAATGCAATTTATCTTATCCATATCACATGCATTGCGATTTTCTTAATGGTCATTCTCTCACTTGCAATCATATTTAACGATACAATCATTACAAAATAAACAAGTCAAATATCATTTCCATTCACAAGTAACTGAAATAGACCAACACACACTTTACACACTATCACCAATAGATCAAGATTTAAAAAAAGAGAATGTGAAAGTGAAAAAGAGCTATAATTAAAAGAAGTGCAAGTTAGAAACCACAATGAAGCAAATATCCACTAGGATAAAAAAAGATATATATATTTGTTAAAACTCTATCACAACAACTTACATGAATAAGAAAGGAAAGCTTGGATATATGGATAATGCAATTTCAATGCGTTTTTGTTATATTTATCTGCCAATATACAAGTAAGAGCCCATATCATTACACTGGAAAAATATTTACAGTGTTTACATTTTCAGAAAACATTAACCTGTTTTTCAATTATAAATCACGGCTGCTCGTGAATTGGTAAAGACAATCTGGAAGCATTAGATGGAAATACTATTTCAATTCAATTCAGAGCGCAAAAAGGTATCTAAACAAGACGAAAGAGATTCTGACTACGGAAAACACAAGACGAAACATCATCTGTGAGACATGAAAACATGATATGACAGGACGGCCGCTCACAACGCAGAACAGAGGCGGCAAGTCTACAGCATGAATGAAAAATGAAGATGACACAGAGATGCAAATACACAGACACTGAAACAAGAAACAAAATATAGAGCAGGAAAGGGGATAGCCGCTACACAGATAGAGGATCGACCACCGACGGATCAATGCAAGGTATCATGCTCTTCTGTCCCCTATCGGAGGCAGGGTGCTATTGATACAAGTTGTCTGCCAAACTACGATCATCAAGTTACCCCCCAACAGTGGCATCTCACCGCCAGCGATAGATGGGGATTCTTTTTGTTTTTGCTGAATGTCAAGAGAAAGCTGTTCAGAATGAAATGGGGGAATCTATACAGGGTGCATCCATACAAATATATTCTTTTCATGATTTCTTTAGCCTTACTTGGTAAAGAAATTAAGTAGTTAACCATCAAGGTGCCACCAAATTTTTGAACAAGGAATTCTATATACATCTACATGAAATGACACTAATAACTAATTTGAAGAACAGTTAGCTTTTTCATTGCTCATTTTTATTTTAAAATATTTAAAACAATTTTCCATCATCAAGTTTTAAATTTCATGAGCTTTGATATTAATCTTGAGAAGAATGACAAGCTTTTCTTACACTGTTTCAAACTCTGTCTATCAAAATAATGTCTGATTTGGAATATGAGGATTGTCTTGTTTCCTGATCAAATTACAATTAACTTAAATATTCCTGACTGTTTGCTGTATGATAGAACCATTTTACTTATAAAAGATAACATAGTTGATCACAAGAGTTTCATATTTAAAACAAAACATGAAAAAATTATTTCCTCAAAAGAAGAATTGTTTCAAAGAGGAAAGTGCCCTTACAACACTCACTACATGTCAGAGACGATGAGTTTGTCTCAGCAAAATATAAATTTGTTTGTGTTGTATGTTACAGAGTCGAATGAGCCATCGGACAAAAATATCTGCATTGATGATAAGATTTGGGGGATTTCTGCTTTACAATTTGTACATTTTTCTAAATTGGTTCAGAAATCTAAAGAGAAAAAGAAGTTTCCAAATTGAATCAAATAAAATCTGGTATGGATGCATTCCAAGTACTTCAGGAAGAAACTGGGGGAAACTGAAAACACAAGGTTTGGGTGGAACAATCGATAGTTGGTGGAGGGGAAAGTATGATGGAATGGAGAAGAATCAGACATCAGCAACAGTAGGCAAAAAGAGATCAGCTTCACCCCTGCGAGTACCAGAGGTGAAATTTGGAGGTATAAAACAGTGACGGTTAGGGTTTTGACAGCAAAGGGGTTAAACTATGCCACTAGCATGGCTAGGAGTCCTCACTATAATGTCAGAAGTGAATGGCTTTGTTAACCCATTGTCTCCCAGAGTCCATGGAAGAGGCACATGTATGCTCAGCTCTGAGGCCACTTGAATTGTTTAAAAATACATGTTACAAGTTACTTTTGAAGTCCCCATGGTAAAGAGTAGAAGTAAAAAGTCAATGGCTTGTTTAATAAGACCAAGGGGTTTAAATATGCCAGTTGCACAGATAGGAGTCTTTACCTTAATGTCAGAAGTGATTTTTGTTTTTAATACAATGTTCCTTTACTTTAAAGAATCTTAAATGCCCCAAAATACCAATAAACATCTTGTTCATCAATATGAAACAAAATTGGAACTGGTTGGGATTATTCTACAGAATAAAGATCTATCCTTTTCAACAAAGATTTGTGAAGATGTAAACCTATACACAACACAAACTGCAATAATCTCAAAATGGAGAAAATTAAATACATAACAGAAAACAATATCACAGGGCATGTAGGGACAAACGGAACATCAAAAATAATATACACAAGAACTATTGCACATTGATACCGAACAAACATCACCTTATAAACTGATTTCAAACAGAAAATGATTGCACATGAAAAAACTGATCTATCTAGACACAACAAACATGTATATTGCATTGGATGCAACTTCAGAAAATCCTATAAAATCATATTCTAACAAAAATTTAAAAGCCCAAACTTCAATCAATATAGAATCGTACAAGAATAAGAGCTTTAGTTGGAATTGAAGAACTTTTGAAACTATTCACTCTAAATAGTTGAAAATGAGCATTGTCCCCATGCCAAACATTGCTCTTTTTTCTATAAATTTTCAGGGATGTTTTGTTCTTGCATTTTCATTCAAAGGACTATTTTCATATCAAAATGTTAATAAATATTGTCTTTGAAAACAAGTCTTTGGTAAATGGTTTATGTATATATACTGATAACCGAGACTAACACCGATTATAAGTCTGATTTATAAACATTATCAAATCTTTAACGAACAATCCTATAAACATTTCATGACCTCCCCTCTACAAAATTATTTCTAGCTCTTGTAGATGTAAAGCACCACGCAATACATATCAACAAAACTGCTAATGAAATTTGACAACTTTTGACTAATACGTGCAGCATAATCAATGGGCTAGTTGTGAGTCTTACCCTTAGACGTGTCCACACCTTAAATGTGCAAAACAATAGACAGAACCAGAAAAAGACAATTTAACACAAAAATTAAAATTTTCAACACCAAGCAAAAATTTGAGAAAAATTAATTCAAACAAATCAAGGAGGACTGCTTTTAAAAGCAGACAATAGACAATCTGGGAAACACATACACATACACATTTTGATGAAATGTGGCATGATTCATTTTAGATATCTTTTTGTGACTTAATCCACGTTACAAAATGACTAAATATAGTACATTTGGATAACAACATTATTTTACATAAAATTCATGGTATTAATACATTGTGCAGTAATTTTACAAATGTTGATTTATAAACATTTTGCCTTTGACAGCAAGTATCTAGTTCACTTTACCAGGAAGCAGGGGTGGTGTAATTTTTCCTTTTGGATTTGTTGTTACAGTTTCCTGACCCTTTTTGTTTGAAAACTAAACTTATTCAGCGGACATGTTTGATGGATCATTTCACAGGTCAAGTCTGAAAACAAAAACAAAAATTTGACATTACTTTTTTTTTAACCTTTAAGCCCATTTCCCCCCCCCCCACCAAGCACAAACACACCACTAGCTGGATTCACCCCTCTTTAATGATTTTAATTACAACACAGCAGTAATCATATCCTTATAGTCATAAAACAGACAATTTATTCTATAGTTTGCTTTCTTCTTTTCCCCCAGATTTTGAGTTACCCATTTGCTCTGTCAGCTCCGCCTTAAATCCCAATGAATTGTCAATTCTTTAGATTTTAAAGCCAAGTTTAAATCAACAGTCACTGCTGGTAATGACACGGAGATGACAATCAAATGTCTCCATGAAGACTAAATATTTACTGCAACTTTCAGGGAACCTATCTCTTTTTTTTTTTTTATTCCAGAGGCTGTTTCCTTGGAACAAATCGACATGTCATAAACAACCACTCAGCTGTAGAAGATTTTGCTCCCAGCCCTAACATGGCATAAATATAAGACCCCATTCTCATTACAAAGGGGCACTACGGGTCGAGAGCCATGGTGTGAACCAGGGAAGACCTCTTCCTATTATCACATAGAGACCTAGGCCCTGTTTCATAGAACATGTTATCAATAACATCTGCTACAGATCTATGACAATTCTGCTCACACCCAATCAAATGTAAGGACTTCAGTTGCTTAAAACGATTATCGTATATTGTTATTGATAACAAGTTTTATAAAACAGGACCCTGCAGTCAATTAGCAAGTTTTACAGCAAGACTCCCTTTTAGAAGGTCCCATTGCCATGACACTTCAAATTTCAATATGAGTTCACATACTCTAGTACAAATTTCTCCCGTTATTACATAGTCCCCCCACGCCATGTTACACAGGAAAGGAGACTAGTTCAACCCACTTTCCGAGTGCAAAAATGTCCTCTCCAATCATATAAATGAGCACAGTCTAGCATGCACGAGATGGTGCTATATCCAGTGGAACACCCGTAACAGGTGCTACAAGGTTTATCATTTCGAACCATCATGGCACGGCACTCTGTAGGGTGGACAGGATGGACGTTGCCGCGTTCTCACCTCAGAGATAGAGCGACCTAGTGCGTGCTGGATCGTGCTCTAGCTCCCTTGTAATGTCAACAGGGTTTAGGATAGGGTGTGCCATATGGAGGACCCACACTGCCACCAGAACACCCAAACAAACAGTGACAGACAAGGTGTGAGGGTGTTGAGCATACCAACACGATCTCTACTCCCATGGCCCGAGGGGGTTGAGGGTGCAGGGGTTGGTGGATAAGTGATGCATTCACATGGAAAGAACAAGTATTACAAGAGCCTTATAGCCCTGAAAATAATTTGTCAGTTATTAAGAGAAAGTAGCATGATTGACATCTAGTCTTGGGTTTCTCAAGGAACATTTCTCCTGACATAGCATCTGTGAGAGATAATGATATGTCGTCAGCTGCCCACGAGAAAGCCATTCCTGCCATTGACATTATACACAGGTCTAGTGACGTTTTTGAGGACAGCCAATATGTTAACTTTCAAAATCTGATTATGATTATTTGTTATGATGTCTTGTTCATGGAGTTTCTGGGAAGAAGCAATTAACATAATTTTCTGGACAATAGCCTAGAGATGCTTTCTTCTACTTTTACCGAAATGCCTTGGGGTAAAAGTGATAAATGAGAAAGATATTGGTGTTTGGGGTATAGTACTGAGAAAGATCGTATCATGGATGTATCAGATAAACCTCCCAAGTTTCAGCATTGAATTTCAGTTCTTAGCTCAATTTGTCACAATGTATATATACAGATAAAATATCCCTTATCTGTATAACATCAGTATCATTCCCACTGCTTGAAATAGCTGTATCTAAAACTGGACTTCACTAAAACATAAATTTTGTTTGGACTTGTTGAATGTAATCTAGGGCAATTGTAAGACCTAGGCATTCATTTTGTCATCAAATAAGACACAATAATTTTTTCAATCAGTTCTTATGACGATACTGAAAGATTTAGAATCATAGCTCAAAAGATAAAAGTTTTTTAATGATTTTTCATAAGCCTTACTTTTCAATAGCACATTAATATTTCCATTGTTCATTACATTATAGTCAATATAAAATTATAAAGGTTTCGAGGGCTCACTTTGATTCTATCCCTGATCACAATGGCAAAATCTGTGTCAGTGCTTCTTTTGGACCCCTGTTACACATGCGTCGGCTTTTAAAGCCGGCTTCGGAGGCGGCCTCACGCCTGCAATTTGAAGCCGCCTCGAGATCATCAAACCCCTGTTACACATATCTCGGCCCGCAATTTTGCGTCTACACATAGGCCGGCCTCACGTCGCCTTTTCACGAGCTGACGTTTGGGCGCACTCCAGGAAGAGAGAAAGAGAAATTGATAGAATGATAAAAACTAAGAATAACATAAGGAAAGACAGAAAGAGAAAGTGATAGAATGATAAAAACTAAGAATAACATAAGGAAAGACAGAAAGAGAAAGTGATAGAATGATAAAAACAAAGAATAACATAAGGAAAGACAGAAAGAGAAAGTGATAGAATGATAAAAACAAAGAATAACATAAGGAAAGACAGAAAGAGAAAGGGATAGAATTATAAAAACAAAGAATAACATAAGAGAAGGTGATAGAAGGAAAAACAAAGATTAACATAAGGAAAGACAGAAAGAGAAAGTGATATAATGATTTTTAAAAAATACTATAAGGAAAGACAGAAAGAGAAAGGGATATAATTATAAAAAACAAAGAATAACATAAGAGAAGGTGATAGAAGGAAGAAACAAAGATTAACATAAGGAAAGACAGAAAGAGAAAGTGATAGAAGGAAGAAACAAAGAATAACATCAGGAAAGACAGAAAGAGAAATTGATAGAATGATAAAAACTAAGAATAACATAAGGAAAGACAGAAAGAGAAAGTGATAGAATGATAAAAACAAAGATTAACATAAGGAAAGACAGAGAGAGAAAGGGGTAGAATTATACAAACAAAGAATAACATAAGAGAAGGTGGCAAAGCGCGCCCGATGTATTATGTTGATATATGAGGACAGGTCACGTCACCTCCACTTATAAGCCGGCCCCGAGTCCAATTTGGTGTTACACCTACTGATTGCGGGACTGAGTCCGACTCGGGCCGGCCTCAAACCACATCCAGAGGTGGACTGAGTCCACCTGGCCTCAGTCCGGCCTCAGTCCGGCTTTTCAAAAAAAGTTGATGTTACACATACGTCGAGCCGCCTCCGGGGCCGGCCTCAGTCCACTTTCAGACGTATGTGTAACAGGGGTCTTGGTCTTGTCATAAAAGTTCATTTATTAGAAATGGCAGATACTAGGGACAGTGATTCATTAGAAGTGTGACAATGACGTTCGCACACCCATCCCTAAATTAGAAAAAAAAATCCATTAAATAAACAGCAATTAGTATCATCGCATGTAAATTAATTAATGGGATATAGGGGTCCCACAATGGTCACTTTAATCTCAATCAAAGCTAAGTGCATAAAGGATTTGCATCCACATGCATTAGGTTATTAAGATTCTGGCAATTATGGCAATGAATGAAACTGAATAGGTTATCCACCTAAAATTCTTATAAATCCAATTGAATTTTGAGAGTAATTAACTGTATTTCAGCCACCTCTCAAATAACAGACACCATAAATATTATATTCATGTTCCGCCAATATACAAAGCTCATAAGCTTTCCGTTTCATTAAAAAAGCAAAATGATATGTCTAATCTCTTTTACCTTGCCTGTGAAAAAAACTTAATTAAGATAAATGGAGTGCCTAGATATATTTCATTTCTTGTCTCTGATCATTTTTAATCTTGGGTCTTTACTGTTTTGATGTAAATTGTTGAAATTGAGCCTTTAACTTGCCATGATGATATTTCATTAGGAAAAGAAGAATTTTGAAAACATCTTCAGAAATCACAAAAAGTTTCTCTATTTACCTAATGTTTTTCCCTATTGCAATTCATGAAAATGAACAGACATTCATGTTTAATAGAAATGTCCAGTAACATGATATCTAGTGGACATATAGCCTCTGATAATAAGATATGTATTCATAAATTGCACTAAAAGAGATTTTTGGAGAATGTCCATGATTGGGTTAAATAAGCCTTTACTTCAAAGTAAATCAAATTAATTCAATTATTCCAATCTCATTCAACCCATGCAGAGACAAGCAAAAATTAATACCAGAAAATGACCAATTAGAATACTTGGGGTGAGTTACAACCAGGGTAGAAGCTAAATTGGGCCCAAACCGAAACCAAGAGACACTCACGTTTCATCTCTTTGAAGTTGAGCCTCTCTATTGATTGAATGGCGGGGGCGCTGTCTAGGGTCAGGTCAAACTCAGGAGCAACCCTTGCCTGGAGGAGTAGTTCCTTATCCCAGGATTCCTCAGACATCTGCGCCCGTTGGACCAACGCTCCGGAGACCTGAAATGGAAAAAAAATAACATGAAAATTGGTTGGCCAAGAGTCATTGACCATTTGGACTATGGCTCAACTAATGACGATGATGGTGATGATGATGATGATGATGATTGCGATGGATGAAAATGATAACAATGATGATTATGATGATGATGATGATGATGGATGATGGTGGAGTTGGTGGATGATGGTGATGATGATGAAGATGGATGATGACGACGATGATGATGGCTGGATGGTGATGATGATGATGATGATGATGATGGCGAAGATGTATGACAATGACTAAGGATGGTGATGATGATAATGATGACAATGATGAAGATTATGATGATGATGATGATGATGATGATGATTATGATGATTATGATGATGATGATGATGATGGATGGTGATGATAGTACATACTAATGTGAGGCATTGATTGTTGAAATGAAATCAATGTTTTGTTAATACAATTTTCTTAATAGTCACTCATAAAACAAGCAATATTCTTTTTTTTTTACAATTAAAAAAAAATGATGAATATTATAAATCATGCATTAGTATTGCACCTTTGATTTGTGTATAAATTGCACGTTTCCTTCATGCAGTGGGAAAGAGTGTTGACGGAGAAAGATTAGACATTAGCTTGATAAAGTGCCTGAAGCCTAACAACGGCAAGTGGCAGTTTAAAAGAGCCCCTGCCTGGAGTGATGTTGGGAAAATGGAGAGAGAGAGAGAGCAAGAGAGAGGGGAGCAGAGACAAAACGGAGAGACAGAGAGTGATAGGGAAAGACACAGAGAGACAGGGAAAGACAGAGAGAGACAGAGAGAGAGAGACAGAGAAAGACAGAGAAAGACAGAGAGAGAGAGAGTGTGTGAGTAGGGAAGTGAGAGGGGGAAAAAGACAGAAGACAATAAAAAGAGTACAAGTAAAAACAAAGTACTGGCAACAAGAAAGAGGAAAGAGAAATTAAGATGGAGGGGAGAGGAGATGTGAGAAACACAGAGAGAGAGAGAAAAAGAAAGACAAGGTGGACACGAGGAGAGATAAGACAGAAGAGATTGAAAATGGAGTAGAAAGGGAAAGAGAGGATAGAGGGAGAGAAAGAGAAAGTAGTAAAGGAGAGAAACAGAGATATGAAAAAGAGAGACAAGGGAGAGTAGAGAGAGAGGGGGGGGGGAGGGGAGATTAGATAGAGAGATTGGAGAGAGAGAGATAGAGAGAGAGAGGACAAGAGAGAGAGAGAAAGAGAGAGGACGAGACAGAGAGATGGGAGATTGGAGGAGACTAGACTACCAGAGCTGAGCCAGGAAACGTGAGTGATGCCTTTTGTTTCCCCACGATGACTCATCCTGGCCGTAATACTGGTATCCATAACAACGGATGATATTCTGGGTTTGCAAAGCATGCCGCTTCCAAAGAATAGATCTCGTTTCCCATCCAAAACATGCTTTCATCAGCGTCATCGACAAACTTGAGATTAGTAGAACACATCAATTTTTAACCTAGTAATTGGTTGATGCACACTTTTCCATGCATCTTGTACATCTACACGTTTTAGGACTTTAGAACACAGCACAGGCTACTATCGTAATTACTGAATTACAAAATAGTCATTAATGATAAATGACTTTTTTTCCAGACATGAGATAAATTCCTGGATTTACAAATTGTCATTTTATTTACAAGTACATTAGGAGCTGTTATTTCGAATTTAATTGGTTAATTAGTTTAATACATGTATGTAACCATATATTCTGGGATCATGATGCCGAATCAATAAATTATTTTTTCAGGCAGGAAAAAACCCTGAATATTTCTTTAAAATTATAAGTACATAATAGGAAACAGTGACATTTTTAGTCAAAAAACATGTTCATGTACTTGCGAAAATGGACGTAAAATAGAGGAAAATACATATATATGAGGCATGCTTCATTCTATAATACAATTATGGTTTTAATGAAACTCTCTGATATATCTCCTACTAGCATTTAAACCATTTTAATTTTCCCTTAGTATTAACAAGTGGAATCATATACAGTATAAAAACTTTGGTTTAAAAAAACATCAACCAACTGTTAGGTAATTATAAATATGCCCAACTCAAGTGAATTTTGTTAAGTTTGAAATAAAAGGTGATTGCAGTTAAGCAAAACATTCCAAGTTGGGCATGAAATTGCCTGTTCTTGTTTGGACACATACTTGCCCCATCTTGGGCAAATTTTTTCACATAGTATTTCTTATCATGAACAAAGTATTAATGTTTACCATAAGGAAGGCTGCAGGGTCCCCTTCCTTCATCACTTCTATACTGTACTCCAAGAGCCCCGTTGTCTGTTTCAGTTTCCCGCTGCACTGTCCAATGTGGTTCTTTAACATCTTCGTCTTAAACCCCTTCTCCCGATGAACCTGGATAATGGGATGAAGAAGAAGAACACAGGGGTTGATTTAATAAAGCGTCCTAATCATAGGTGCAGACAAGGGTTTATATAGACATCTTGATTACAGGTTAGTGTACTTCTATGTGTGGAGGTATATCAGATGCTGATGAACGTTGTAACGTAATGACCCATGCATACTGAGTCACTAGGTTTTGCATACATTGTCTGAAGCCAGAAGGGCCTCAACTCACATGATCAGTTTTAATACACAGAATCCCTTCTGGCTCTAAACAGATAACATGAAATCTAAAGAGATCATAGGTCTCAAAACTTGCTTTATACAAGCAATACAAATACATGTACATGTATACATACGTTATAGAATAAGTTATTTCTTCAAATACATGATTACATGATTATGTATCAAAAATTCTTATTTTCTCTCAAATTTGGTTGTGGGTACCAGTAGGCCTATAACATATTTTGTTTGTCACCGCTGATGGAGGCACATACTAGATTCACATTGACAAATAATTGAACTCATTTTGAATTTCATAAATATCAGTGACAGGTGACATCACTTGGATATTATTTTCACAAGATCACAACATATTGGGACTCGTGAGACCACTCTATCAAAATTGAAGTACACTGGAATAAAAATGTGCATGTGCTGGAAAACTAAACTCCACTAGGTTAAGGTTTTGGCCTCTGACAGTGAAACCCAAATAAAATCACATTTAACCAGTGCAATGATTGATATATTGTAAGGTAGACTAGCATTGAATGTCTTTACATTTTTATCATTAGTATGGATATTTAATCTCTGTGAACTCATGATATCTATTTTGACAGGTAAGAGGAGTAGTTAAAGGGGAGAGGGCAGGAATATTTGGGTCATGGTGGTCTGCAATAAATTTTTCCTTGTGAGACTTGTGAATATTCTTATATCTATTGCTGTTTTTTGTGACCCAAGTTTATCTGGCAGTCAACTCTCTTCATCAGCCCTATACACTGATCCAAGTGAGTTGCTTCTTTTGGATGTGACAGAGGTGTGAATAATCAAATCTGATTTGTATACATGTACATCTGCAAATATATATTCCATTTATCAGCTTTCTATTGAACATGCAAAGCAAGACAGTACAATTTTAGCTGACCTAGATATTAACATTTTAATTATGACAATTTATCAAACTGCATGTAAGGTATTTCTTGACTTGATTAAAGCATGCTATTTTCACAACATAATAATAAATAATAATTTTACATTTAAAGCATTTGCCAAGCATTCTAATCATTACTTTTGGTGTTACTCCTTATTCATAGGCATAAAGTGTATAATAAATTTGTAGGCTAATTCAACTGAAATCAAAAGAAATCAATGCTCCTTATCATCAACAATCCAATGAAAATACATCAAAATTCTACCAGCACTCCAGCCTAATACTATGAAAACAAACACAAAATGAATATATTCCAATATCTACCCCCCCCCCCCAACACACTCCCAGAATGATATAAAAACAACGGGAATACTTTTGAAAAACTAATAAGCAAGAAACCCTTTCTAAATAGCTACTCAACATTAAAAATAGAAACTGAACTTGGTAAATATATGCCAATCACAGAGCAGGTATGATTATATCGGGCTGTAGAGACCATCAACCTGAGAGAACTAGAATAACTGAGAGGTTGACAGCCAGGGAAATCGATGACGTGCAGACAGGATTCATTCCAAGCAGACAGCTTAAAACGGCTAACTGGTAATGGTAGGAGTGTTCCGATGAGAGATGTACCAATGAGAGACTTGAACATTTGTAAACAACTCCACAATCCCTCACTAATATGCTCAAGATGTTTGTACCACCACTGTGGGTATCTTGGGTCCAAATATTATATATGTGCAACTGCTTAAAGCTATGCTCAAAGTCATACATGTCATATACATACACGTTTTGCCTTGTAGTATTTTGGAAATGCCCTCTCACGCCACTGCCGGTTCCATTTTTTTTTTTAAATCAAAATATTTTTGAAATATTTCAATCATACGGGTTATCCAACTTCTCCTTGTGATGAATGAAATAAGTTCACAAAAATTTCAAAATATTTCATTCATTGCAAAGAGAAGTTAGAGAAACTCAAATGAAAACTAGAGATTCATGGTTTTTGGTGGCTGAAAGTACAATTGAAAATACCAATCAATAGCCCTTATCACTCACTAAAAATATTGTTAAAAGACATCTCTAAGCACTTTTCAGTGGTAGAAATAGTTGTATGGTATTGGTTAGAATTGTATAATTGTATTAGAGTTTTATTATTGTAAATGTACTCAATATAGGCCTACATTTCCTCTTCTATTCTGAAGCCTGCTATTTAAGCTATTTTTAATGTACTATTACTACATTTTGTTAATTTGTTAGTTTGTTAAATATGGGAGAGGGCATATGCTGCACTTACATAGCTGTATCGTCTATTCCTAACCTGATCACAGTTACTGTTACTTATCATGATCCACAGTCTGCTCTACTACTCTACAATGGAGTGATCATTCGGTTCAGAGAATGCAACAAAGCTATGGTCTCTGTTTTACACACATACATTCAGCATGGTTAAACCTGAAAGGGGACAGTTTACTGTCAAGGATGAGCTCACTCTAAAAGCACAAGAAGTAGGTTTAGTCATACAGGTTTGTCACAAATCAGTGATTTTTGTCATGTATCAGTGATTGCAACCGATTTAAGCTGAAGGTCAGTGACTGTTAAACCAGAAACATCTTCTTTGTACACCTGAATTGAAAGACCGCTCAATTGGAACTGTGTATAAAGGGGTTTGTCCTCATAAGACTCAATTACAAAGCTTTGGGTTCAAATCCCTGCTCTATGTAGAAGCTAATGCTCTATGACAAGGCTGTCTCCGCTTGATTGAGTATTAATTGACTAAAAATGTATCCAGTTGGAAGAAATTTGTGCTATTCATTGGCTGCCCATCAACTCAAGCTGGAATAATATGGAGCTAGAATAACAATGAAGAATTTGCTATAAAAATATATTGATAAAACCTTATCATTAGGCCTACTTAAATAAAAACTAGCTGGCTGTGGATTTCTACTAGGCCTGCCACATATATTCACGGGAACATCGTCTAATGAAAGCCAGACGTTAGTTCTAGGTAAAATAATGAGTTAACATCATTCTAGCTCTCAGCTGACAGTATAAAAAAAAACAGACTTGAAAATGGATTCTAATTTATTAACTTGTTAGCATCATGATGATTAAATAACAAGGATCTATCGAAAACATGCACATGAATGTACAACATATTTGTGATGTAGTGAAATCATAATTTGTTTGCTATATCACTTAGCGATAACATAACCATGTTAACCATTGGATGAGTGGGATGGCATCCAAATGGCATCCTATCTTCCTCTGTCCCCTGCCTATAACCCACTGCATTCTCCTGCATGCACCTGTATTGTCCATCGCCTCGCAAGTATTTGTCAAGAGCCCACGGCTTGCGCCCTGATCAGGCGTTGATAATCGAATTATCGTTCCTCATCACCCCGGTGGCCGGCCCAGAACAAGCAATCCCTATTCTAACAGTGTCACAAACTGTCACTTCCAATCACGTTCATATTCAGCCTAACGCATCGCTGCAGAGATGAGCTGGAACCGTGTACTGGTAGCAATCATGTGTGTATTTCTAATCCTTTTGGGAATTGACATTTGTACTTTATTGGATTTTATGTCATTAAATAGTTTATACTATGACTTAACACATACCTATGCAAATTCTGCAACCGTCCTCTACCCCCACCAACAAAAAAAAAAAAATACCCATCCAATTAGAAGATATCTAGGGCTGTGTAACATGCAATGTCTATGAAATAATTGAGTTCAGAAATCTTCTATCGAATCATGTCTAAATCCAAGGTTCATAATACAAAAAGTGACTTATTTTGGTGACTTTACAATTAAGAAAATAGGGCTATGCCAGTCACCTCAGAGAATCCATAATTTCAACCAGAGCCTCTCAGAACAAATAAGTGCATTGTATATTTGAGTGTTATATGTTAACCTCCACCTCCATCCAACCCCCTTCCCCAAAAAAAAAAAGAGGATAGTAGATTTTGAACTCCATCATGGAGTAATTCAATTTAAATGACACATGACATCATCTGTAGAACTGACTTGGTACTAATGACATTTTAATATCTTTACTTCGCAGCTTGCATTAACTCTTATCTGTTTGAATACTTTTCAAGATGAATGATTTAACTTGTAACTTGACCAGTAGTCAAGTAGTAAAATATATCGCTACTTGTAGACAGGGAAGCCAAAGATCAAGCAAATTTCGAAATAAAAGATTAACTTCATTATTTAAAGATAATTCACTGAATCAATTCAGTAAAGTAGTTCACTTCATTCGCACAGTAAAGAGAAACGTGTGTGAAATTTCAGAAACTTCATTCAGTGATTTGCAGAACCATTCTAAAAAACAAAGCAATGGACAATTAAGGCTTGCATTTCCATTTTGCATAAATGTTAATTAAGGCAATTGATATTCAGATGAATCAGGTATTATTTCACTAATTGTGAGCATTTCTGTGAGTTTATAGTAATAATAATTATAACATGTCTTGTTTACCCAGAATAGCCTCATCAGTATCAATACTGTTCTCTCTGAGGGCCCTGCAATCATATTATTACCCCGGCTTTAACCGAATTTAACATACACAAAATAAAAATAACATTTGAAGACTGAATACGGGTGACAACAAAAAGGCCAGGGGATTTGAACATACAAAACTAAGCTTTTTTGTGCATCCTGTCAACAAAACATAAAAGATTTGGAAATCTTACTCTATAAAATTAAAAGCACCTTTGTTAGATAAGCTAATCTAAGGTGATGTCATATAACTGACGTCATCGCATGTCCCTGTATCATAGACCGAATTCTCAGAAATATTCAAGCCAAGTTATTTCAGCTTACCGGTAGTTTACTTCGAAATAGGTGACTAGTACAGTCAAGTCTAACTAATTTCAGTTCTATTTATGCATGAAAATAAGGATGAGATCTGTTTATTTGTATTATATGAATGAATTGGAAACTTCACATATGAAATATGGCTTCTTACATAGCCTTCAGTCTTTCATGGCTTTTGTGCAGTGTTAACCTCCACTTAACCCTGAGTTGCATCTGTTAACCTGTTCACACCCCGGACATAACCACATAAATGATCTAACATGCAGAAGACTACACTTTCTCTTGTACTGTCAATGCGGTTAAAATCTACCAAGACACCATGCCAGAAGTCAGTTTGACTTTGATCATCCAACAAATATCTAATTAAGCTGATGACGGGTTTCAACATACTGAGCAAAAAGCAAGTGTCACACCAAAAATGAGAGCTATCACAAAGTAAAGACCATGTCATCGACTGCAATGCTCAAGTGTGAGGTCAAATTGGATCTTGCTGATGTGAGCCATGGGCCTGGGAAGCACGACCCATGGTTCATCCTTGCGATGTGAACAGGACCCATGAAAAGGGGATGAAGGTCCGATGATAGACCTACCGTTACACTAATCCCTTGTGGATATACTTGGGATGCCAGAGACATGGCTGGAATCCTAACAGGGCCGTTAATGAGATGAGTTGGACTGGCTTAGGGCCAGCTAGACAGGACTCTGTTTACTACCGGGAGGGAATTGGCCATCCAGAAAGATGAATAAATAATATTTGGTTGGAGTACATAATTGGTTGCGGTGTAGATGGAACTCGTAACAGAGGGCAAAGAGCAGAGGTGATGTATTAGAGAGGAAGAGAGGAAGGCAGAGATAGAGAGATGGAGAGATAGAGAGATGGAGAGAGATGGAGAGAGAGAGAGAGGGGGACAGAGGGACAGAGACACAGATTGTGAAATGAGAGACAGACAGGCAAAAGGAGGAGAGAAAGGGAGAGAGAAAGAGAGAGAGAGAGAGAGATGGTAGTAATATGACTCTCATTGTCTAGGTTTCTAAAATTTATAACATAGAGATTTTGGATTCATATAATATGAGAAAAATTGACGTTTCAAATGCTGCCCATCTTTTTAAGGGTTATTTTAGTAATAATATTCTTGAAATGTTTAGTGTGTAGTTGATAAGAAAATGTGTACATTTCTTTCACTTTCTGTATCCTGTTACTGTTTTGCAAGAAAAAAGTCCCCCCCCCCCAAAAAAAAAAAAAAAAAACAGCAGCTGCAATACATTTCACTCTATTTCATTTCAGGAGTGACAATTTTTGCCCTACACCATTTTGTCATGATTATTTTGCAGATCATAACATTGATATTGGGGGTCATAGCCCAAAATAACAAAAATAGTGCCTGGAGTGTCACAGCATGACAGACTTGAGTGCTACACAAGACCCCACTATCATTACAACATTGTATCATTTATCATACAACTAAAATGACAATAGTTGAGAGCTGTACCTAGTACCTCTGAGCAAATACTGCACACTGTACATCATACATGGATAACCATGGTAGAGATAGCTAATACATACTTGTACAGGCAAAATTACTCATTCCTAGCAAATAGCTGGATGTATTCTCCATTAAGCCCATCTCATCAAGGCATTGGCGCAATGACTCACTGTCTCCTCGCTAATTGATCCCCCATCATTTCACATGGCGTAATGGGGACAATCGTGGGTGCCCCGATGATGATGATGATGATGGGGCTTTTGTTTTCACAGGCTGTGGCCATAGACCGCAGCTGTACCCTCCGCGCCAGAGTCATTCCTGTAACTATGACGTTTAGCCTTGAGATATTTACGCAAAACGCAGGCTGGGCATCATGATCATGATATGCGTCCTTTTCCCCTTGTACCATGCATATTTTATCTGGAAATTTTACCTTCAGGGTAAACCTATTATCATTGGTTTGCATTTGTTTGCAATGTATTTTTCTATTGGATTTCATTTTCACACTCATATTCACAAACATGTACTATGAGTTTTGCAAAATCTCTATGCTTAGCATTTGAAAAAGAGGTAAAATGATAAATAACAAGAAACATGGTTGGTGTCTTTTGGAATCAAATGGAAAATAGTACCTCATGTGATACCCCGGTAACAGGACTATATGTACATGGAACTTACAAATAAATGTATTCCAAATTTCTACAAGCAATTTCAAATGCAATATACCAGTAAAGGATGTGTTTGATAAACATGGAAGAGATGTTTCAATTACCTAAAAACTGCCATATGGGTAAAGATTTGATTTACTACTTTTGGTAATGTGGAAATAAGCTCTTTATATGCAGAGTATTTGTATTCCCACTGGATGCCTGTTGGTTGACTGCTAAAAGGTCTTTAACATTTTTTTGTGTGGCTAAGAGCAAGAGGGGCATTATCTCAGTGTAAAAGTATATGAGTTAATGCTCTTCTGGTTTTCAACAGACAATTAATCATTTTCATTTTTAGAGTTAATACCCTTTCTGGCTTTCAGCAGACCAAATGAACAGAGACACCTTCAGACTTGATACCCTTGCGTTGATGGAACAGACCGATGAAATATATTGGGGTATCATGTGCTGGCTCCTGCATAATTAACAAACGAATGCCACAAATTGTGGTGTGAATTAGACCTTGGGAGACACTGATTCCACATCTACCCAAGACCCCTAACAGCTAGCACCAGCCAGCAAAAGTGTCGTTAATAATTCACACCCCGGAATCTCCGATTGTAAAGATAGACGGCCATGGAGGACAGAATGTTAGCAATTCCGACCGGATCGTTACACGAGTCAGGACAACATGACACAAACACCCAGGAATTTCAATCGTTATACGCCACCGCAAGGTCCCCAACTGTAAGGTCCCCCCTGCTTTAATGAATTGTTCATGTATACTGATCATGTTGGCATTAGTAAGCCGGTATGTGACATTGTTTGACGTTATCATGTTAGATCTTCCAGACGGCGACGGTGGCACCTGCACGTGCATGGAAACAATTTTGTCTGCACGCTTAACGTCGTTGTGTCTGGGTTGCAACACAAAGAGACTTCCCGTTTTATATCAAGAGTTCTTATGATATATTCAAGCACAGCTTAAAATTCATTAATTCCAAGGTAGCAAAGTGTGTCTAATATTGGCCTTGGAACTCATGCCGTTGACTACTGAGTCAGCATCTAATGAAGATATATCATGAACTGTGTACATAAGGAATAGAACAATAGGAAGCAAATATTTCCATTTTTTTTTAGTTCTCCTCACTATTTACAATTTAACGCAACTTAAATGATGGAAATAAATTTCTTGGTGGGAACTATGTTTGATATCATGAGAAAAATAAAAAAAATAAAAATGTGTCTTTTAGCTCTGGAAACTTCTCCACTTTCCATGTGTACTGATTCTACTTTTGCTTTCCATTTTCCCAATACACCTGATTGAAGAAATATCAAGACTGAGCCTCCAAAGTACATTCATAAAGCAAGGCCATTACATACTAAATAATTAATTAAACCTAATAATCATTTGTTACAGTGTTTACATGTATAAACCTATACACATTGTAAAGTATGCATAGTCTGTTTGTTTGAGGAGAGATAAAATGCCTCATTCTTACTCAGCTCAAACCGTGGCCGGGGCTGAGTCATTAGCGTTACGCCATCGACGATGTGTGCTTTCACGCAGTATTGGGCGCATGCATGCTAGACAATAAGCTATGAAAAGTATTATTAATTCACATCTCTTGGAGCCTAACTCATGCTATCTACATCCATCAGTCTATTAGGAGATGCAATATCTAAATCACTTTAATTATCTTGCATGAGATATTACTCTAAGTATACCTCCCTTGTAAATTGATATTCTACAGTCTGTCTGTTTTGCTGTTTTATGGCACAATGCTGTAAGGATCTGGATAAAGTTTCAACATGTGCAATGACATGTGAATGTAAAATGCACAATATTGTCCGTTGAACATATAGAAGGGTATTACATGATTTAAAGCAATGTAAAATATATGAGATAAGGCTCTTCTGGCCCTCAGCTGATGATAAATGAAAATAATTTCATTTCATTTCATTTCATAATCACAACATATTTATAATCTTTGAATTTTGTGTTTCATTCCTCGAAAAAATATTTCCTTGCTTTATCTGTTTCCTTTGTTTCTTTTTCTTTGTATATTGATCTAAATTCCATCTGCAAATCGACTGATCTCCCAACTATCAACATTCCAAAACTTTATTAATAATTTTGATATCTTAAAAAGTACTCTCAAATATATGCAGAAACATATTATGTACATGAAGGTAGTATTATTGTCACAGGTAACATGAATGTTCGAAAGGATTCCTAATTGAGAAATTGTTGATTTTGTGAATTCAGTTGCCACTTCAAATGGATCCACCTCAAGGTGAATTTCATTAATACTGTTACAAAATTAAAAAGAACTAACATTAGTTTAGAAATAACAGAAATGGCACATACATGTAAAGTCTTAAAAACATACATGCCCTCGTTATCACAAACATGCATGTCAGGGGTATAATTCCTAATGTCTTCTGTCGCCTCCCTAATACTAGTAGCTTATGATTCTATAAGACAAAATAACGATGCCAACTAGATCTAAAATTTCTTCTAATGGAATTTGATAAAGTGGATCCAAATATATTTTGACAAGATGCTCCAGGTTTCAATAATAGCCTAATGCATCGTCAACTTTCTTGTGGCGGTGAGATTATCATAAAGCTTTTAATGGCTATAATGCATTCTTGGTATCGGTAAGCCTTACACTATAGTAAATCACAAACAGGAAAAACATTAGATATTCTGAATTAATTCATCATACAACTCGTAAAATGTGTACCAAGTCTTGACTGATCAGCATCAGTCAATATAATTTTCATTATTTTTCACATGCAACCTAAAAGACAAATTTTGGTGCAATTGGGTTTTACGATGATGATATTTCGAAAATTGCATAGCAGGGATTCCAAATTGGATTTTGACCGAAATAGCACAGTGGAGTAAAATCAGGCACACATGGCTCTTTGAGCAATACATTTAACAGACAAGGTAATGAAAAAATAGTAAATTGGATTTTGTAATTAAGTCGGATATAATATGTTACGGACAATTGACATATTCGACGGATTTCCACTGAATACTATATTTAGTAGAGAAATGTAATTCTCAAAGCTGACTCTCTGTGTAATTACTTCAGTTGAATCTTGTATATAAAAGATTTTGGATTCAATATCTATCATGCTTATCATCTATAAATATAAAATCTCATTAATGGTACAATGTGTAGAGACAACAATTATGACTTTGGTGCCTCACAACAAAATCATTTTAAGAGATACTTATGTGCTATTTAATCTTCTGTATCACAAAAAATTAAAACATGGATATCTATATTCATGTAGGCCTACCATGACAAAATTTGAAAAATCACAATTTTTTTCTCATTTTCATCTTGTATTTAAACTCTCATAGGACTAAAAATATTCTGAACATTTAAAAATGTAATCCTCATTTATCTCCAGCTTAGTATCCATTAAGTGCAGGTGAACCCAGAGGAAGGATGTAGCATGAATCAGAAGCCTTTTCCTGAAGACAAGTCACTACTGCACCTGACTTCAGACCTCATTCCCAAGATTGGCAAAGATCAGGTATGACGATTCTATTTCATGGGGTCAGCCACTTCCCCCCTCAATTTCTGCAACGGTATCCACCAATCAACGCTGGCTGACTGAGCTAGCCCTACAACAGGCTTCATTGATGAAGGTCTACCGTCATCGTCATCGTCGTACACCAAGCACCAGAGGAATCGATGGGTGGACGGACTGATTGATGATTAAACACAACTTTCTGAGTCATGCCTCTATTCTTTAAAAGCTCATCAGGATTTTCCACTGGCTTGGGTATGAATCAGTGGACACAGTCCAACAGACTTTAATCTTCTGTTCAGCTTCATCCACTCCCCCAACATACAAACGTCTGAAAAACCTTGTCCTATTTTTTGCTAGCTTTTCCGCTACAATGTTTAATTACTCCTCCTGACTCATGTCTCCTGACCTAGATGCCTCCATTGCAGCGTAAGGTCCATTAATCTTTAACGTATTAACATTGGAGGTTAGAGATACACGATTTGTGCACTTTGTTGAAGATCACACTAATCACTCGACATAAAATAATAGTATTATATATCACCTTTAATTGTTATGCTAGCATTACTGGACAATGAAACAAAAAATGATATTGGTGCAGAATCTAATGTAATGTAATCGAATCTAAATGCTACTATGTAAGTTTTGCAACATGAATCTAAAATGAAAAAAATAGTGATGGCTGAGTAATATACACAATTGGGATTTACAGTGTATGCCAGGAAAACAATAAAATTTGGTTTCCAACATGTCCATCCATTTCTAATGCTTCATATCCATATGCACAAACGATCAGCAAATTTTAATGAATGTTAGGGAGTCCTCTAATTAAGGGAATCATAATAATTACCAAAATAAAAGGTTATTTTTTAAAGAGAAAATCTGCTTTAAAGAAAAATGCATGTGATGGCTAAAAGCCTGAACTACTGCATATCTCAAAATGAAGAGATTTTGTAATCTAACACAAGACTCACCTGCAGGATTAATTGATCTCTTCGTTTCTGTACAACATTGATGAGCTCATCAAACTTTGCAACAAGGCTGGCTTCAAAATCAACACTACTCTCCTGTCAACAAAAATTAGAGACAAAAACAAAAATCAGTGAATTGTACCCCAAAAATCTACCTGCCAAGAACAAAGGAAGAAGTAAACTCTATGTTGGGTTTATGCCTGTCTGGCTGTCAGTCAATATACATAATAAACAAATATTACAATTTGGGTACATTTATATATTCAATGAATATTAAAATTGTTGTACATCTGCAATAATGAGAACAAATTAATTGTAATTTAAAATTTGTTATGCATACCGGTAAATAAACCATGTGTCTCTTAAAGAATTAAAAAAAAAATTAATCACACCAGTGAAGCTCAAAGAATTTAGCCAGGAAAGCTTCAATAAAGTTACCGGCTAGCTAAATGATGGTGGGCCAACATGTATAGTCATACCAGCCAATTAAAGGTCTGCCTTAACATAAAGACTTAATGTTCATTGTTCAATCAATAATACTAACAATTTTTGAAGGATGTTTTAGGTATAGAAAGATAGACAAAATTCAGAGAAAACATACACAAGTAGAAATATGTAAATCAGCACTGACTTGTAACACATGCAGTAGGAAGCAAAATTGAATTTCATCTTCTTTAGCATATCTTGTGCAATCAATCTAGAAACTTGTGTGTCTAATAAGTTTTCTTTTAAATTTCACCATAGGCCCAGAATTATTTACTTTTAATGCCATAAAATCAACAAATCACTTTATTGATTTTTCTTTTAAAGGAAATTTTTAATAAAATATTTACTTCACCCTAGCAGTTCCAATCTCATGGATCACATGCATCTCTGGGTGCGTTTATCAACTCTTTTCTAGCCTATAATCAGCGTTTTCAAACGTAATTCAGGCAAATTTGCATGTTGATGAACGCAAGCACGTTTTCATACGTCTTTATATATGTATATGTGTATATTGAAACGCCCCAAAAAGTGCGTTTTGATACCCACTATGAGCTAGAATCATGTTTCTGAGAGATAGTAAATGTGCTTCAACTATATTTGAGTGTATTGTCATCGCGTGCACATGCTAGCTACGCTTACAACTACAAGAACATCGACAACTTATCGCTATTTATTATCATATTGACGCCATTATCATATAATTATGTCTGCGAGTTCAAAGGCAAAAGGTTCGAACTGGGATCCCGATGAACTCAGGTGTTTGCTGCTCCTGTGGGCAGCACCGGCGGGGCAATCGAAAAAAATTTAAAAAGCGCGCGCCCTAGTTGACCTCCGAGCAACTCTCTGCTTACCGGGTCAAACGGCGCAAAGCAGCTGCGCAGAGACAAGGCCTTCATTTCAAATCGTGATGAGTTGATAAACGCGACATCCTGCAAATCACGTTCGTATACTGCGTTTCTATACATATATCTATATAGAAACACAGTATACGAACATGATTTTGGGGATGTAGCAAAAGTTGATAAACGCACCCTTACCTGTACTTGGTCTATTGTGTTCTTTAGATGGACCAGGAAGTCTTTGGCACTCTTGGCTTTCTCTGATAATGATGTCAGCGCCTGTGAAAGCTCCGTCTGAAAAGGCAAGAGGAAAGAGAAGACAAAAATTCAAAGTCCTTTGCATAATAGAAGTTTTGTACATAACAGCCTACATAATGTATACATAAATGTACTTCCTTGAGAATTCAGCAAGAAAATTGTTATCAAATTCTGGCATTGGAAAGATACAGAGAAAATTAGAATGGTTTAATGCACAATGCATGGGGAAGAATGTCATTAAAATTTTAATCCCTGTACTCAATTGAAATCAAACAAAGGAGGATGTCAATTGATGCGGGAGGGAAGGAAAATGAAGAAAAAAATGAAGGACAAAATTGAATTTGGGAATATATCTTATGAAATATCTTCTTTTTTTAAAACAAGCATAGTGCGTCTTAGTTTTGTTTTTTCTTTATAGTTTTTTTGGGGGAGGTGGGGAGGGGGTTTACTACTATTACTCAATTATAGCCTGCATCATTTTAAATATATATATACTTATCTTCTTACCAACGCATGTCACTAATGATGAAGATTACCAATGTACACACATTTGGATAAAGCAACCAAATAACGACATGTACAAAAGAAACTTAATAGGAATACCAGATAAGGCAAAGGAATTGAAAAAAGATGGAGGAAAATCTGGGGAAATATATACATCCTATATAATTAGTCATTTTACATGACACTTTTCAAAAGCTGCTGTTAGTTTGGTTCTATCCAAAGTATTTTCCCATCTCCTGCACCAGCAGTGCATTACATTCATCTGATGATAGTTAAAAGATGCACATTTGGACAAAACAACCAAATGCAGATGGATAGAAGTTGTTTATCTCCTCCCCTGTCCCACTGCTACTTGATATTCTAGCCATGTTTCCCCACTCAGGATTTTGAGAGACAATGGTTAACATCCTTCCATCAAAGATTCCCCTAGGCACCTGTCATACAAAGAGCCTAAACAAGCAAGCAGGCTTCAACTTGTTACTCTTCAACCCCGTACACGAGACTGTGTTGCCCTTCCGGGGGTAGACGCATGACACGAATGAGATAATCTTTGGTGTGGCTACGGGGGGCACGTGGGCATGTGCCCTTAATCCCCAATCAAATGAAGAAAGGGGAAAGAGGAGGAGGGAGAGTTGAAAGTTAACATGAAATGAAGATGATATGACCCCCTCACGCAAACGCCTTTTTCTATCCAAATTTATCAAGTAATTTAGACTGGTGCCCCCCCCCGCCCCCAATCTGGTTCCATATCAATGGCTGGACCCATGCAGTGCCACTGAAGTTGATGAGTTGATGATGGGGAAATGGGATCTATTTTTTGCGAGTGTCCTTGAAGCAACATGAATATTTGGTGCATGATATTCAGTCATGAATGTGTGTATCAGACTATCAGGGGAACCTGTTTAGGTCATGACTGCCAACAAAGGTTCAAGTCTTGTCTCCTATTATTTGCTGATGTAAAAATATTCAAGAATTGTAACTTAGTAAAGGGTCTTTCTGAAAGATTTCATATAATAATGTTCTAAGTACATTGTTAAAATTAGTAAAACTTGAAAATCGCTATAAAGGTATCAAAATTAATTTGATTTAGACATTGGCTGTAATTGATTCAATTGAAGAAAAAAACATAATTCTGGATTTCAGCTATTTAAAATGACAACATGGTCAAATACATTTCTTGAGAGTTATTAAGAAAATAATGGGGAAAAATAACAAGAATGCAGAAGATAACCACACTTTAAAGTTGATTTATTTATAAACCTATGATTGATAAATGTTTATAAGATGTTAATCTTTACCTTTAACAAATTTTAATACGAGAATCTTACTCGTATTCAAATTTGTAAAAGGTAAATATATGGAAATCAGTACATTAAGTTTTCTAACAAAGATTTCCCTTCATCACAGAAGAAACAACATCATCAGGGCCTTCATTTTATCACCAATTTGTCATCGATTCTTTCATGCAATGTTAAGCTAAGAGATTTGAAACATAAAATAGAAATCTATGTCTACATAAGCAAGCTCTTGTCTTTCTTCTAAAGAAGAGGGGGGACTTGTGGGGTTGCAATAAACAAGATTGGGCAGATTCGTAGTAGGGTCACGGCATCTTCGGACGTTGACCATGTATTGAACAATTTTACATCGAATCAAATTAGCCTACTTGTGAATAACACAACAAAGATTGTGGCAGGATAACTTATTCAAATGGGATTGCTACACTGAGTACACCTTGTATCGCATTGGAAATCAATAGTACGCAGAACGAGGAACTTTACGGTCAGTTCCTACAAGGGCCACATCTGCCCGAGTAGAATACGGTGATTGCTGTCAAAAAGGGAGTTGCTTTACAGGAGGAGTTCCATTGACCTACATCCGCGAGGTATCAGATTCACCTGAAATAAACCTGTTCATATCTGCGAATACCACATAATTGATGACAAGCATCGGTCAGCGATTTCACTTCGTCATTGTCCACATTATGGAGGCAATACTGCAATATACTGAAATATTGCCAAATTCCCTCACACACCCCTGTTGATATACACTGTACACATTGATCAGTAATGAAACAGCTTTCTCACGTGCTAATCACCAAGTACAAGCAATACAGCCACCCACCATACAAGGAGTCATAATTTCCAACTCAAAGCTATTCTCCACGGCACAAGCCATTCATGTAACAGCTATTTTGTGGACATTGTATCTCCCAGGTATCAGTAAAAAATACCCCATTTTTCCTAGGTTCCAACTTGGTATAAATAGCTTTAAAAAAGCCGGAAAAAAGCAGGAAACAAACCCATCATTTGGTGGTTCCCATCCGTACATTATATGCCACTATTGGTAGCCCACATCCATAAAAAAGCAGCAAAATTTTGCGGCTGTTTTAGGGATTTGTGGCAGATATGAACAGGGCCAATGGATGGATCCACAGAAAAGCCACAACAAGGTAACCTGAGGTGGCAAGTCAGTGAAGTGTTCCCCATCTGCATACATGCATTAAACGTGTAGGTTGAGCACTATGGCATAAAGCTGTAGAAAGACTTAAATTAAGCTTCACTTTATTCAATACTTTTGTCCCTTAATATTGGTTTCTAGCGAGCAACAGACTGAATTTGTAGAAAAAATGTATTTCTGTCAACCATATCATCATTTTCAGCAAACAAAGAAAATCAGTGGCAAGTTTTCCAGTCTCCAACTTGTAGCTCATGAAAATAGTTGGCTGGATATATTGACTGTTGAACAGAAATTCTCCATCGTTTAATTCGAAAGGATCAAAAAAGAAAGTTAGCAACTTGACAAATTTCACTGTATCATATCACTCAATGATATCAAGACCTGATTTAAATAATTCAAAGCAATAAATCCTCAATCATCTATTCAATTAGGGTGGGCTTTACAGCCATAGGTCCCAAAAGGTTTGATTATACCATTTACAAGCCTAAATTCAATTGTTTTGGAACTGGATACTGGATAAACAAGCAAATAATTGCCACGACAAGAAAGAGCATAAAGCAGACAGCCAAATACTTAACTACTTGAATCACATGTAAACATGCTCTCTAGAAATTGACTAACGATCAAGATATCCGATGCCAGATGCAAGAAGGCTGTGCTCGTCTCAGCCATCTTGCAGACTGGCCCGAGGTCTAACCCTGTAACTGAGAACGTGGATCCATTAATCTCAGGCAAGGGCAAGGAGGGAATGCAGAAGGCAGGCAGCTGACAGGTATGAGACAGGAAAATCAGAAGCTGGAGAAAAGGGCTGAGCTATAAAGGTCCAGGAAAAATGCCCCCCCCCCCCAAAAAAAAAAATAATAATAATAAATAAATAAATAAAATGAATAAATAAATAAATACAAAATTAATAAATAAATTAAAAAATTAAATTAAAAAAATCAACAACAAAAATATATAAATAAATAAATAATGATAATATAACAAAAAAGGCCCATCATATCTAAATACCTAATCTCAAGTTAAACGAAAGCAGCAAAATCCATGAGGCACATTTCCCTCCCTCTCCCCCACCTCCTAAGAAAGTCACACAAAATGCCCACAATACCTAAATCCATTCAACTTTCTTGGTTGTTCATCCTAAATATTCGTCCATAATTTCATTTTTTAAATAAAAGCATGTAACAAGAAATTCAAAATTGGATGAAATCCCAGACTGAAATCCAGTAATTACACAGAAGGAATTTCATGCCAGATCTGAAAGCAGCACCTCACGAGCACAGCTGAGCTGAATCAAAGAGCATTAAGCTGTAATCTTGCTATCTAGTGCTGATGTGAACATGTTGTTTGCTTGATGAGGTGAATCAGTTTCTGTGCCTCTGCCATTTGACTGTGTGTGACGTTTCTCATCTGCTAGTTCATGTTGAAATGAATTTGGATATAACGTAAGTCTTATTCTTGCTTTCATATCAATATAATTCACTCTCTGAAGTTTAAAAGCTTGCATTCATAAGAACTTATTAAAAGCCAGAGTAAATTGTGTAAAATGCTGATCAAATTGCTTCTATCAGCAAGAATGCTACTTACATCCTTCCAGTTACAACTTCTTGTTAAACTGGAGTGACTATGAGTAATGAAAGTGTTGTTTTTCATTGAACAATGAACATTACAGTGAAAGTGACTATTTGAAAATAATAAATGACCAGAAAATGGGGTCGATAATTCTTACTCTTACAATTTAATGACTAAACAGTAAAGGTTCTAAGCACAATATGCATCTATGAAGTATGAACCTCATCAAATTCATCAGGGTAAGTGCAGTTCCATTTTCTGGGGGGTGTTTCACAAAGATCTTAAGTCGAACTTAACTCTAAGTTGGACTTAAACATTATGGAGAGCCATTTGTAGCCTTAAAATAAAATATATTCAAAAGCGAAAATTCAAGTATTTTAGACTTTTTATAAATTCCACATCAAGAACATAAAATCTCCTTGATAATAGAAAATATGAATGATTTGAATCAACATTTTATGCCTTTTAAAATAACTTTTACAAAATATTTTCATAGATGCTAACAGCTTTCCATAATTGTTAAGTCCAACTTAGAGATAAGTTCAACTTAGGATCTTTGTGAAACACCCCCTGGTTATTTCAAGTAAAATACTACCAGAAGAGTGGGGAGGGGAGGGGCCCAGTATGTGAAAATCACAATTCACACAATCCAAAGAAAACTGTGAAGATGTACTGCATGTACATTATGCATTCAACCTAATCGAATGCACAAGGCTTAGAAAGGTCAAATTTTTGGTTATTTCGAGTAAAAAATATGACCAGAAAGGGGGCATTGAATTCTAGAAGTAACAACGAAACGGAAAAGGTGTTTTGCATGTACATTATGCATCTAACCTCATCAAATTCAGCAGAGCAAGAGAAGTTCCATTTTCTGGTCATTTCAAGTGGCTCTCCATGTAGCCCTCTTCCTACACAAGATGCCATGAGGGAATATCTACCTGAGGGCAATTCATTCACAAGCTGAGCTAAGGTGTGAACGTATAAATAACCAGGTGAATTTTTAGTGCTTTTCCCCAGGTGAGGAGGCTCGGTAGAGGGGAATGCAAACGGGAATGTGGGGCAAATCTGAAATCTGGCCTGCATAGCTATCCCTGTTGTGTCACAGCCAATTTGTTTAACCATGAATTATATAAAGCAAAACATATGATTACTATTTATTTGCAATTATCTACTGTATACATGTACAACTGTATTGTTATTTATTTAGAATCAGCAAAAGTATACATATGCTTTTATCACAAGGTCATGTAAAATAGAATCCTCATATATATATCATTAAAATTTGTTTTATAAAATTTTAAAAAAATCTTCCAGTTGGCAGCAGTGGGTGAATGACCATGGTACTAAAGACTGTCTCTAACCAAATCTCATTTTTTGTGGTTTTGGTTTTAAAAGAATTCACTCTCCATTTATTTTCTTGGCTATTTTGCTGTCAAAAACAATATGTACTATTAAATTGCACAAATCAATTAGAATAGAAACCATCATCTAAAATGCATATTTTATCTGATTCTATCTGATGCTGCCAAATTTTACAAACATGTATCATAGTTAACATTTCATAAACCAAGTAGTATATCATAATGCTTCATTCTTTTATCGTTTTTATCTTACCAAAAGTGCTACTCCATGATATCAAACTTGACAATATAAAAGCTTGTTTGACAAATGAAATTTGTTTGAAAATCTCTGTTGTAAAAGAGTTTAAGAAGAGAAAAAGGGCTTTTCTCAGTAAAATACATATTAGATTTTGGGTGTTTTAACTGCCTGGTACCTACATCACTGTAACAGTTAAATATGCACAAGTAGGTAAAGGTGCAACAAATCGACTACTGAGAGCCAGAGGGGCATTATCTCTATGTGAAAGAACACCATTGCCCATAAAGTTGGAATAATTATTTAGTACCCTTTTCACGAGATGATTATGACAACATGTTTTCTTCTTGATCGATAAAGTTTTCATGTTGTCAGAACTTTAAAATTCATCAATCTAAAGATTCATACCCGGTAGTTTGTCTATAAAAATTAAATCATATTATCACAGTCATTCCATGAAAGGATATAAGAAAATAATTCCAACTTCATGGGCAACAGTATAGATGACTTAAACACCATATTGGCTCGCAACAGAAGATATACGTCAGCAGGCATATGCCAAAACAGCAGACCAATTGGTAGGCTGGTGACACACCGGAGGATATAGACTTGATCCTGCAGGAGCGGGTAAGGTATTACATGATGATGGAAGCGATAGTAGGTCATGACGAGTGAAGACGCTGGCCAAAGGGATTACAGAGAGGTGCAGTGTTGGTAAACCGATAGGTACATGCAGCAAGTGAGGCATGAACAGGATGTGTGATATCGCAACAATATGGAAAGGGAAGCATGAAGAAGTTCAGGTACCTCTGTGGTGTGATTGGTGCTTATAAGGAGTCTGCAGAACTGTATCAGCTTTTCTACTTCATTCGTTTATATTTTTTTTTAATCCTAAATGATACTTTCATATTTTCATGATTCGATGATGCATATCTTAAATCAACTCAATAAGTGTTATTAAAGACAAGGACTGCTTCACAAATATAAAATTCCTCTCAAAATCTGACTGTCAATGTGCACAGTGGTCGCATATAACTAATACAGAACTTCCCTTACAGTAATTGTGATGAAAAAGAATTTTAAAACAATACCCTCAATGTACAAGAGAGAAACATTTTTTTTTCAAAATGCAGAAACGGAAACAATTCAACTCATCTTCTGATTCTTCTCTGAAAGATGATAAAAATGCACCATCAGAGATTCAGAAAGGATAACCTACATCATTTAAAATTGAAAAAAAAACATGCTTCTGGATCTCAGCAGACAATTTGTTATTAAAGTTGTGCTAAGTTGAAAGGGATGCACAAGGCATTAATCAACCACAAGCCACATTCCCGCCTGCATGCTATTAGTCTCTGTATCCCACGCGAGTCCTCCCTTCGACTCCAGTTTATCGGATTGTGGTTGATAGATTTCATGCAAATGTTACCACTAAAGACAAACTTTACAAGCTACATTATCGATCATATCAGGTACTTCTGCTCGGATCAAGCCCCTGGATGAAAAAAATACCTGCTCCAGACATTGCTCACACTCTTGATTTAAAACCAAAATGTACAAAACCACAAAGAAGCCGATCCATCTTGATGCTCATCGGAAGGTGACCTGTTGACTACTGAATGCAGTCATTGCCATAGGTTTAATGCAGGAGCCACCCGGTTCCAGTAGGTAATGGGTTAAGAGACATGTAATGAGTTGGTCATGTCATAAGACTGCAAAGACAAAACAAATTTGTTCCTCTACAACATCTGCAGCCATGGTTCAAAGCTAGGCTTTCTAAGTTTCTATAGAATAACAAGACAATCTGGATGTGTATTCCAGAGAATGTGGCACAGCACTTGTTTTGAAAAGGGAGTTCCATTTCAGTTTTATTCATCTATTTCATAATGTACTCTTTCGGAAGGGAGAATTTCCACTATTTATTAAACTTTTCTTCTACTATACTATTCTACTCCTATGATATCATATAATTCTATGATTATACTATTCCAATTTCAATTATTCAAAACTTGTTTCTACCAACAATGAAGATTGTTGTATCAATGTAGGGCAAACTGGTGGTGGGGACAAATTTAACCTCTGTTGCTATTAATAGCATATTCCTAACCAAATGCATTACTCTAAAAGCATGTACATCTGAAAGTCGGTCATTCACACAATTTAATAATAAGACTTGTCGCAAATGAACTAATCTTGAGCCACAATCAGAAATTCTTGTAAAAGTCTAGCCGGTATACATGCACCAGACGTATACTGTTACTTATCCTGGCCCTAGGTCCCGCTAGGCATCAGCGTTGTTTGTGAGAGGCACCGATCTGCCACACTTGAAATTCATGAGTCACCAACTTCAACATGTCAATATGTGCCGTATATAGTTTTACATGCAGAGTCGAGAGCAATAATTGTTTTCAAACTGCTGGCAAGCCAGGTTTCGTAAAACCACAGGAGTCCCTTTCTGCATAAACATTGGTTTCTACTACTAAAATATTCCTTCAGAGAATTCAGAAGGATGGTAACTTAAAGCAAACAACAGTTTTTGTTGAATTATAAGATGTTCAAACTTGAAAAATATTGAGAGTCGATATAGTCATTTTCAAATCAGCAATGTTGATTTCTATGAAGATTTGTTCCAAAAGCTGAGATTTGCAAGTGAAGACTTCTACACTTTTTCTGTAGGCAAAATAAGCAGAGACGTGTTATGAATGATAAATCCTTGACAATACATTTCTGGGGGAGATTTAAAGCTGTTTTGTACAAAATAAAAGAACACATTTCTTCAAATGAAAAGTAAAATTGCTACTTTACATGTAGTTCTTTTCCTTGATGTATAAATATTACCTGTTCTCGATGCTTGTAATTTCCACATGATGCAAAGGTCACAACAAGTTCATCAAAGTACTTTCAAATGGTTTCAATGTTTCATGAGTCCTTTTGAAACATCGGCTCTGACGAATTCTTAAAGGAATGAAGATCTTCCTCATGTCAGTGTCATAAAGAGCATTCATTCAGAAAATGTACACTGATCAACTCATAGGTGTGTTCACCGACTATGTGCCAAAGGGTGATATGTGCTTAGCTGGGGCTATTGAAAAGTTGTATATTCTTTTGAACTATAGAACAAAAAAGTGATCAATTTGTTATTTATTTGAATACTAAGTACGAAATAGCTTGGGATAAACCCCTTGGAAATGAGTTTTGAAATGAAACATGGTCATCTCCAACATGTGAAAAGGGCTACTTCAGAGCATTCAATGCATCCTCAGATGCTTTGCTTTTCTTTGCTGCTATTGAATAATGAAGCATTAAAAAAATTGTGCAACTCTCTCTCATTTTTATACATGTGGGATTTCAAGCGCTCCTATCATGTATGTTTTACTTCTTCAATTGTAAAATAACAAATTCTTGTTTAATCCTCAGGCATTTATCTCAGGCAGATATCTTTAGCACGTATGTCTTGTATCAAGAACTCTTCCATGTTTTGGAACATGTGATATCACTGACAACAAGTCACATCTTTGGAAATGAATGTCTCCACTTATCTAGAGTAGATAGCAACATAGTTTAAATTAGCTTCGGACTCAAAATACACTGCAGGAAGTCCCAATATTGTGTGACTCTATAAACTGATTTCTAAATGCAGTTTCTACCCTTGTTGACTTGATGAGCCATCAAATGTCCAATCAGTCTATTCTCACATTGCCAAAGGCACATACACAACTGAAGGAACAGATGATGCATGTCTATACCATGTACTTACCGAGAATTTACATGGTTGCTCATTTCTATATCAAATTCTTTTAATGAAGTTGCCATACTATACAACAATGAAAAAAGCTTGTTCTTGAGAAATAACTGATACAGATTTGAAGTTTGTAATTTGTGATGTTCTCCACTTTTAATCAAGTTTGGTCAGCATATATGTGAAGATTGCACCAGGATTAATAACAACAAATCAAGTTGATCAGCAGATAACATCATATGCTAAAACCTTTATGACACAGGCACAAATTCCAACAGACAAAACTTTCAGATTAGATCTTGCAAAGCAACAAGAGCAATATACAGTTACCCTTAAAAAATCACAGCGCTGAAGTAACTAATACTTCAATGGATAACACCTGAAAGGTCATATTCAGCAGCACCGCTGATTAAACAAAAGTACTGAATCTCTCTCCTCTCACACAGTTCTACAAAATGCACTGTGGTGCACACTTTTTCATCTTACAGGTGAGCCCACTGTATGTACAGCAAGAATGGTGCCTGTTAAACAAGCAACACATCAAAGGTGAATAATAATCCTTTTTTTAAATCAAGAAATACCATACCTTCATCTTGGTCATATCTTGCGGAGTGGGATCCCCCATGTTTACCTAGAGGTAAATATCTCTCATGAGATCAAGTCTATGCCATTGCGAAACAATAATCAAGGATTGTTCTCTTCGATGGGTGCATACGTACGCCACGGACATACAGGCGGTGCTGTGTTACGCACATGCGCGTGTGCAATCACTGTGGGCAAATACGGCACACGGCGTCCATGTACGCGTGAGGCTCAGGTTGAGTCGACGGAAGGATGTGTTGCTATTCACAACCTCATCCCTCTCTCCCTCTGTTTATGATGATACACTCGGACTCGGCCTGCTGCTGTCCCTGAATACAAACATTAGCACTATTTGCGTTTGTGTGCTCATGCACCAGGGGTATTCTCTCCAATTTGATGAGTAAGAGAGATGGGAGATGGGGAAGAAAAGAAAGAGTCGAGCCGGAAGAGAGGATGATGGAGAGAGTGGATGGAGAGACTCCAGGGAGTGAAGGGAGTAAATGAACGTGAGGAGAGGTACCACAGTTGGTCTCTTCCCAATGAATTGTGATAAGAATGCCCCGGGCAATATTATGGTCGTAATGGACGATTCAATTATGTTCCCGATGAGTCATCTTCTCTTCCTTTCTCTCTCTCTTACTACCATGTTTTCTCCTTTCTCCTCTGGCCATGAAAAACAGCAGCCGCAACAGAAAGATGATTAATTCACAAAAAAGGAGTATTTCTCAAGGGAAAAAGGTGGGTGGCTGAGTGCAAAAGCTGGTCAGACGCAACAGCCCTATTCGGCAATCAGCTTTTGTACTTGGTCATGGCTATCATTCCAGTTCATTAATTTTGAGTTAAATTCCATATTGGGCAAGATAGTCAGACCATGCGAAATACTGATTAGTATTAGTTCAGGTTAACTACCCCAATGCGGTTACCAGTGATCATTGCACTCACAACAAGTGCATTTTGCTACAGTTACGGTCCAAGATGAAAAAAGGAAAAATAAATATTGTAAAATCTGTTAGGTTCACAGTGTAAAACTTGGATGCATGCCAGAGTAAAATTTCCCATTTTTACAGGATCTCTTTGGGGATTTTTCATAAATATTATAAGATTTTTCCTGGGATCAAATATATATATATTTTTTTCTTTCCCCAGAGCTCTTTTTCAGTTTTCCATAGCTGGTTTTAAACTAAATTGCTCTCTATGCCATTGCAATATCAAAATGCACACTGAAATTATTTGGGAAACAACCAAAATCCCTGCACTACCGTAAAAATATACTTCTCATCTGTTGAATAGTGCGCCAGAGATAACTCGGGCTGGGCACAAATTGAGTATTATATAAGAATAAAATCATATTCAACGGGTTACATTGTACCTAAATGATTTCATTTTGGGGGATTGGATATTGATAAATAATAAAAAAGCTTCATACGGAATCAATCTGAGATTTCATGTTTTCTGAATTTCCTTCCAACATAAATATCAATTGTTAACCCTTTTCCTTAAGAAAAAAAAAATCAAATATGAGATATGTCCGTAAAATTATAACACTGATTGCAGTCAAAATCTTGCAAATTATACTTTGAAAGGACATTTAGAAAGGCAAACTGGAATCATAGAAACTGCCTTTAAACAGTTTCAATTTTCAAAAATATATTGCAATATAATCCATAAACTTGAATGGTGGTGTTCAAAATTAGTGTCTTAATTGGTATGATTCTAATTTAAAGAATCCAAACCTATTTATACCCTCAAACAAAATACTAAAGATTGCCCTAAAAACAAACAATTTATTGTCGGTTTGGAGCCATACATGGTGTTAACTCTGTGTTAAATTTCGTGAGTTGTCTCCTTGTAGTTCCAATACTTGATATGATGTTACTTTTTATTCTCTTCATCAAAATAGGCCTACAGAGTCTGTAGGTATAGGCTAGCCACACATCATGTGCAGATCTGTATCTCTCAATAAATTTGTAATTCAGAAGACTTATGACAAACACCTCTTGTAATATTCATAGAAAAGGCAATACAAAAATATCTCTACATCAGGCAGGTGATTACGAAAGGAGATGACTAAGTCTGCTAGCATACTAAACACCAGGGGAATCTAAGTCAACACAATGGGGACACCCCTTACACGGATGAAATGCAAATGAACTGCAAAATTACGTTGATTGTCGTGAATATTACAAGAAGAGAGCATCTTGCTTTACACCGGTAATTTGTTCCAAGCGACTGCGTGGCCGACCATCATCAGAGTGTGTCTCATTGCAAGACCCTCCCTCCCTCACATCACACAAGCCCCCACACACAAGAGTGGAGGGATGTGGTGTGTTTAATGCATTGTGCAAAAGGCATCCAAGACATTATTTTCTGCTACGACGAATGCAGGTTTACTATTGATCCTGCTTTGTATGTGTGGGTGAATGTCCAGTTACTAAACAAACAGCTTATTAAAGCCTCAGGCTCTATTCCCAAAAGCACCTAATAGCAGGCAACCTCCTGCATACATATTCAGGCACATGTACAACCTGTATGCATCCTGCAGGAAAGCGTGGGTCAAGGCAAAATCAAGCATGAATATTTCATGAAAAGCAACAGTTCAGTGGAAATTCAGGACAGAATTCCTGAAAAACAACCTTGTGTATAAAACACGTAAATGGCACAAGAACCTGCTACATAACATGCTACATAACATGTTCCACTATAACAAGTCTGCATTAGGACAATATTCTATATGAAGACAGGGTATCACACATCTATTTCCCTAATTTGTTCATTACTCCAATCATCTCTCTATTAGAAATTTTATTCTTCAATAACAACTTTAATATATATGGTTTATAAACCATAAAAATGTAACCCTAAATTCTCAATAAGATAAAAATTCTCCCAAAACAAGTTTTGCAAATTGATGAGGATAGAAATAAAGTCTGTAAGTGTAAGCAACAGGCCTTTCCAAATACAATAATACTTGGAAAGCATGAGCTAAATTAATCCAAACAACTAAACCATCAATTTTAAAACAAGTTTTCTTGGATTTCACACGTAATATACGTATGGTCGAAAATTAAATTCTTCTTTCAAACAATGGCAATTTTACCTCAAGTGAAAAAGCAATAATACTGAGAATTCAAAGATTGAAAGTGTCATTATTTGCCAATATAAAACTATATGCGGGGTCACATGTGTGGCATTTGGTTCACTTTAGGAAAAATAGCTGAGCAGACAACATCTGATTACTATTTTCCATCTGAACAGGCTGCAAGTGATCATGATATTCACTGAAACTCATCGCCTGCGGTAAAGAAAACATCACCGGTCGATAAGTGAATAAGGACTGAATGCATTACGAGAAATGAATGTTTTTGAGAGTGCCTTTCAAAATGAATTGATTTTAACTTTGATATGGATTTTTTTTGGATCTGGTCATGGTTCTTGTTTTTAATAAGTCAAACCAACTGTAAGCTACAATCAATCAATGTTAAATCCAAGATGTCATTAAAGTATCTCATCTTTAAATTAAGTAGGAAACATTTATCCCTCTAAGAGGAATTATTTGCAACATAATATATCATAAAACATGCATAAGTGCATATACCAATAGGAAAGTGCTGACTGTTAAATTATTTCAGAAAAGTCAACAAATTGTATACAGGGTCGGCATAAAGAACTCTTAAAGCTGATAGCTTCATGCCAAAATGAAATAAAGTAAAGTATAGAAATCATACAACAGTAAAAGAATTGTTGAATTCTTTTATCAGACCATGTACATGTACAGATTTTTATCATAAAACAGTAGCCCATACACTGAAAACCTTTAATTTACAATGATTGTTATTTTTTATATTAAAGATCATATGAACCATGTTGTCTTGAACTAGCAATACATCTAGTTACAGGAAAAAAAGTGGTATCATTTTTCCTACAGGTGAAGTACTTTAAATTTATTTCCTTCTTTCATATTATATACATTTATATATTTGCGTTGCAAAGGTTTCTTATTCTCAAACATTTCCACTAAATAATGGAATGAAGAGATTTATGACTGTGATGCTTTAGTTCTGAAGATGAAAAAGGTCAAGATCACCATGGATTATGACCAACAAAGGATTATAATGAGGTCAGAATAAGATCATGGACAAGGAGGAAACAATACCCAACACCTGTTTAACCACAAGATAAACAGTCACTCAAGGTGATTTCTATCACTTTCCATGCTTTATGAGAGATGACAGGAGGCATGTTTAAAGGCAAGTCCACTCCAAAAATAAATTACTTTCAATAAAAGCAGAAAAATCAGACAAACCAATCAAAAAAAGTTTGAGCAAAATCGGATAACTAATAAGAAAGTTATGAATTTTTGAAAAGTATGTAAAACTATGGAACAATGAGAATCACAACACAAATTGCCAAGATGGTTATCAGTTTGTGACGTCATGTCCTCACAACTTATCAATTGCTTTATATAGTTTAATCCCATTAATTTCCTTTTTATCCCCAAAACTTGATTTCCCATGCCTTTGCCCAGGTTATATGATTTGTATCATATTGCGTGCATGACATTTCCCAAAACTTTTATGAATTTTGAAGAATTGATACTATTTTCTGAATATTGTATTTCATAATTATTGATTTTTATATAAATAGTTTATCAAAATTCAATTTTTCATGATTTAACTGGACAAAAATTACTCTTTATTTTGCATCCACACAAAAACATATTACTAACAATCTAACTTGGATGCTGGTGTGAAGAAATAAGATTCTTAGGGTGAAAATAGGAAATTTATATTATCAATATAAAGAAAATAATTAGTGGATAGTGAGGACCATACGTCACAGACTCATGAGTGAGTTGCCAATTTGTGTAGTGATTTTCAAAGTTTTTCATGTCATTAAAAATTCATAACTTTCTTATTAGTTATCCGATTTTGCTCAAACTTTTTTTGATTGGTTTGTCTGATCTTTCTGGTTCTATTGAAAGTAAGTTATTTTTGGAGTGGACTTGGGCTTTAAAGAGAAAGGAGTTCTTGCTGTAATTTTCTAAAATCTTTTGTTTATATGGTTGATTTTTTTTGTTAATCCACAGGCCTACAGTATGAATATGTTGCTGATTAGCTGTTATTCTAAAGGAAAGAAAGCTATCAATTTTATCAAAGAATATTCTACATCTAGCTCAATAGATTGGTGGATGTATCATAAAAATAAGCTAACAAAATACAATGAACAAACCATCTACATAGGGATATTTAGCATGTCTCTGATCTAGACTAGAACATTTTCATGATAACATACAGGCCTACGCACTTGACATGAAGTACATGTAGTACTTAGCCGGTCATTCGATCTTCTCATAAAAATTATCAACATACAAGATGTGCACAATAACAATTGGTGACAGTCTGTATACTTTTGAACCCCAACTGCAATTCTCGTCTTTGTTTTCGATTGTTGAATACCCATATTTATATTTTTGACCCATCTTTAATTCAAATTTCTTGGTTGTTTGATGTTGTTGATTTTTGTTCTTGGCTCCCAAATGATCATTCTATATTGTAAGACAAAACTGAACCTTCCACCGCTTTCATAATCAAGGAATAGTGATTTTTTTTTTAAAGGTGAGGAAAGAAGAAATGGACAAAAGTAAGTCAGGTAGGAATAAGGATTACACGAGTCCAATCAACCCCTTAAACAAAATATAAAATCACAATTGTTGAGGATGATATGTCGTATGGAGGGAAATAATTAAATAACAATTTGAATTTAAATTTTGTACTCTATGCTTAAAAACTAAGATGGAAAAATGGAATTCACTGTGAAGCTTTTTACTTTTTCATTATAGGGTGAAAGAAAATGAAGTTGTGTTGTATTATGAATTTGATTAATATTTAGTAAAGAAAATCAGATAATTACATTCACTAATACAAGAAAGAAAGATAAAAACTCAAAACTTTACACTTTCAAAAACAGAGGTTATTAGGGTTTGGATTGGCAGGGCATATGCATGAAGTCTGGATTCAATAAACTTCAGAGGTCCCAGTACCCAATATTTTCAGGAATATGTCTTGAGACATAGGAAGGAGAAAAAAATCTAATTTATGAGGCAAGGGTGCAAAAGACCCTAAAGGAAGGTCCCTAAAGAGAGGCAAAAGGCAAGTAAACCCCAGGGCCCTCTTCCAAACAAACATAGATTGTATATCACATGTGACAAGATGGGTTTGGCCTCCCTAGACCAGTGAGGGGCTCTGGATTCTGGAATGAACTCAACATCGCCTCCCTGAAGTTAAAGGTAAAGACCAGTTTTGGAAACGCCCCTCTCTCAAAAAATGAAATGGAAGCTCTCATTACCAATCATGTGAAAGAATATGTTTTGACTAATACGTGATGATACAAATTTTGCCGGGAAACCGCCCACTAATTGATATATTTGGTAAATTATTATATCTATTGGGACTAAATAGATATCGCGCACGTGGTCGCGTAGTCCCATATACATCTTTCTGTGTACAGTGCTTGTAACTTTACCAAGACTGGGCCAAATTTCTCATCATTTTGATGATTCCATAACCTTGCAGTACACACCCATACTTATATGCTAGATGATCAACCTTTTCTGATCGATTTCACAACGTTTCTTTCACAATGCAATCGCATGACAAGAACTGGTCTTTATCTTTAACCCCATGCATACATGCATACAAATCATCAGGAGTGAATGAACTACAAAGCAACATACTGTACTAAAAGAAGATATATTGCAGAGAATTTCTGTGTCACATGCAGCTCCAGGTATCATAATTTTCTGAAAGATTGAAAAGTGCACAATAACATTCCCTGCTGAAGGGCCTTACACCAGACTTTTGACAGGAGAGGAAAATTCTTCTTCATGTACAAGAATCATACAAAAGTACAAAGATCACACACATCATACATGGAGAAAAATGGACATACAAGGATGAATATCATACAAAGATATGATGTACAAAATATGTATTAGGGAAGGGGAGAGTGATTGTGTGTGATTCTCATACTACATGTATATGACTTTAAAAAAGCTATTAAACCATTATACTCTATTAAGTTCATGTTCTATCGCAATGTACAAATGTTGATATCTGTTTCGTTCACTCAGCTAAAATATTAGTTAGTCTTAGGTATCAACCAAATACTGGTAGACTTATAGTTTAACAGTTTCCACATCTGGGGAGCAGGGAAAAAATTAATATTTATTTTTCGGGGGCTACTTTTCAAGCTTGTCTGCATAATAATAACACTCTAAAATTTGTTTAGCATTGAACTCTATTACTCTATGCAAATTTACGGGGGCTGGCTCTTTTCTGATTTTCGGGGCTCAACATTTCGGGGCAAGCCCCGTGTATTTTTCACTGCTGGGGAGGGGAGTAATTGACAAGTCCACTCATAATCTTTCTTGTTTAATTGCAAGCTCTGATCTTATATAGGCAGTGGGATTCATTTCTATGAGACTAATACTGATGCCCCCAAGGGTAATACTCTTGACATACATGTAGGCCTATTAGATCATATTATCAAGGTAAATTTTGAGAAGCATCACTTCTAGAAAACTATCTTCCGAAAGTAAGCTACCGGTAAACTTAAAGTGTGGATGGTGCTTGCCTTGAGGGCAACTAGTACTACCAGTCACCAGGAGTGGATGAAATAGTGCCCCCTGCCCATTTTAATGCTCTACACATGATTCATGTCGCTGTCCACAGAGAACTGACAATAAGTGTCTGCTGGCATCCACGATAAATAATCCTCCTGGAAACAGACGATGAGTGACAGTAGAAACAGAATAACAATGCTGACATAAAAACAGTCACCCAGTGGGCTAACTTTAATCACTGTTTGCCTAATCTTATTTTGGGCAATTAAAATTACAGTCCAAATTTTTGAAAATCTGTGATTTATAAAAATAAATACTGGTATGCTACAGAGTAGGCCAACAATGCAAACACATTTTGTATTATCTGAAATTCCAAATATGATGGATATCGCAATGTGCAACTGCTGATAAACAAAGTTCATGTGATGGTTGGCCTACATGTGTAACTATGTGGTAAAGGAGGTTGTAAAAAGAATTTGTAAAGTGCACCAGGGAAAACGTGGCACCTACATGTATACTTGTAGCTTTCCCATCAAGTTTGTGAAGTTTATTGATTTCCATCAAGAAATTAACAACTTCCTTGCATGATCGGTCTTCATCATGAAATGCGTGACACAACTGGTTGACTCTATTATCCACATGAAACATGAGGTAATCTACCTATCAATCCCTAGTTAATTCATTGCATGGGCTGCTTGTATCTTCCCTGTTTCTTTTCAAACTCATAAACATCCATCAAAGACAAGACAACAGAGTACAATACAGACTGTAATTGAGACTGGTTTGTAAGATGATCCCTGCTGACAACATGAGGTAAAACATGGGTCATTATGAATTCAGCCTTTAATCTCTAAAGGTTTTGGAAAGGATTAAGTTCAACTTTTGATATGTTGGGAATAGCATAAGAGATGGGATGGCTTGAAAGGAATGGATCAACAGATTGATGAGAAGATGGGAAAAATCATAACATTAGCCTGGAACACTTTTGCAGGCCTACTAACAAGTTCACCTTTAATTCAGAAGTTATTAAAGGAGAAGTCCACCCTGATGTTAAGTTGGTTTTAATAAAAGCAGAAAAGTGAGAGAAACAAATTAGTGAAAGCTTTCAAGAGCAATATCCGATTAAAAATAGAAAAGTTATGAATTTTTATGAAATTGTCATCAGTGAAACACAAATTGGCAATACTGTGAAGTATCTTGCAAGTTCCTCTTCAATATGCTCTCTACAGAAAATGTTATAAACTTGCCTTGTCATAGTTATTGATGGCATAATAGATTTGTTTCATACAGGGGTTTTTACAAAAATATATTTGCAATAATTTTAGTTAGGGTGAATGTATGATTTAAAATTTTCTCAAGGGAAAATATTTAAGTTTTTAATTACAGGGCAAATGGGAGGGGAGCTCGCAAGATATGTCACAGAGTTGTCAATTTGTGTTTGATTGATGGCACTTTCAAAAATTCATAACTTTCTTAGTTTTAACCGGTTTTTGCTCAAAATTACACTACCTGTTTCTCTCATTTTTCTGCTTCTATTTAAACAACTAAATATCAGCGTGGATTTACCCTTGAATAACTAGTGTAAGGGTTCTGTTGTATTCTTGTTGCCCCAAAACAACACATTTTACACAAAATATTTCAAAAGATAGTTTTAGGTTACAATGAAATACCTTTGATTTACTTTTCACTTAATTGATTTATTTCCTGACCTTCGATAGTAATAATACAAATGCATGGAGAAATATTATTCATGCAAAGCAAAGAGATGCAAATATGTTCATTTCCAAGGACAATTTACACTCTAAATAATTTTCTGCAAAAGGGAAAACAATCTCAGGATTTGAGTAATGAATCAATTTTGGGGAAGTATGTAATTCTATACTTACTAAGAGACAATTAAAAGTTTGTTTACATTCATCTCCATTCCAAGTATCAGTTGATACCTATATATATTGAATGATAAAGAGCTGCGGAACCTTGACTCATCAAGAAAAGTGCATCGGCAAGAGTACAATCACTCTCGGAGGTTTAGTCTTGAACAGACAGGCACATGGATGGTGAATTCTTTAATCTCGTCTTGATTGGATCCACACCCTGTTGGGTAATTTACCCAGTAATTATCAACCAAAATAGAAGGGAGTCCAGGGCTATTTTTGTTGTATTAAGCTCCCCTATCGTTTCCACAGATTGTCCTCTGGCTATCTTCTGTAGACTCTTGGCAAATGACCTGGACTTCATCTAGTCTCAAGAGCCCTTATGTACATGCACTCTGAGTCAATATTATTAGAAAAGTATCTTGCAGCAACAGGGGAAATATTAAAAATCTATTGACCTGACTCGTAAGAATCATATGTAGCAGAAAATCAGAGACAAAGATAAATGGGCCCACGGAGGACTTAAGCTCTGTAATTTATTCAGGAGCTCTGGTAATGTCTAAAATAGCTTTGGAATAAATCAAGACTGAAGACATGTATAAGGAATCCCTCCTGATGAATTCGGCTTAGATGAAATCATCCTTCTGCCTTAGAAAATCCGAAGAGAGCTCCAATGAACAATAAACTTGTAACCCTGCATATTTATAGTTTGGGAACTGAACCTTATAAAAAAAAGTACTCTCAGTGCACCCTATTGAAGATTGAGCAAGCATCTAATGGCTTTCACTAATATGTATGTGAATGAATTGTGCAATATATTGGTCGATTGGTCAAATTGCATTAAAATGAACCAATGATACATAACCCAAACCGTGATTACAGGATTGGTATGATCATCAAGACACAACTGCAAGTATCCTATGGCACCAAACTTTCATACTTAAAAATAAGATGATATAATTACCGGTACATACAATATAAATATCCCCCCTCCCAATTAAAAAAATAGTTTAAAGGTGATTAAACCCGAAGACCGCAGTGTTTATTTATGAACTTATCACTCCATCCTTGAATATGAACAATATGCCTATCACGTTGGTCTACTCATATTTTCCTCTCATGAAAACAAACTATCCCTTGAAGGCAAATTCTTAGATCTATGTGGGGAGCATACCAATGTGATTGGACTCCAAAAAGTGACTCAGCCTGCTACTGGGATTAAGTGTTTTTACTAGTTGTACACAGAGGGTCAACAGCTCCTACTGCAAATAACGCATCTTTGGAAGATTAAACAAAGAATCATTTACAATTTTACATACCTACCGGGTATAAAGCATTATATTCATTAATAATTTGTCATAACATTTCAGAGAGTAAAATCAATGTTATTAGATGATGTCCAATTTATTGTCCATGAATAGTTAATATCACTGTCTCTTTGGAGCCAAAATGGTGTCATCTCTACATGTTAACATCCTTCTGGCTCCAAATAGATGATATCTCCATGATACAAACAGCTTTTAATTAAAATTCAAGAAAATACTCAAAATATTCTTGATATCAGGCACTAGGACAGTCTCGTGTAGGACCCTATAGCCTACATGTACACGTATACATCATTATGTTTATCTAAGTAATATCACTTCTAGTTTCAAAAATCAATATTCAATGCATTTCTTTGTATAAATCAATAGTTTGCAACCTACAAGACCATTCCTTACACAAGAGTCAATATAGTAGGCCTATATAATGCATATGTACTCAAAACCAATAACGATGATGCCAGGCAACATGCATTGCACTTTTTTCAGGAGTATATTGATCTAGTTCAGAGATAATCATTATTACAGTCTCTCCAGCCAGTCTGCTCATGACATGGAATGGATTATGGTCTATATGTCCCTTGCCATACAACTGAATTAGTATTTAATCAATTCTTCTCTTTAGAGTAATTAAATGTGTTGATGATCTTGTCTGAGTCATAATAGACCTACTTTAAACAATAAAAAAGGGGCCAATGTATCACTTCAGCACATAAATAGATCAAAATCAATAAGACAGAGGCGCAACCTAGATATTGTAACTTCATATTCATTGATTGATTTGAACCACTAAGGAATGCCAATGGCAGATCCAGAGAGAGGGGCATATATGCCCCCCTCCTGCTCCCTTCCTGCCCCAATCCAGCAGAAAAAGAAAACAAACTACATTTAAGTGTGTTCCCCCACCCCAAATGCCACACTCCTGCCCCTCTGCCAAATCTGAGAACCCTTAAGATTTTGTTAGACTCGATTCTCCCTCTGTGCACAGTGATAACCTTTTCATGAAAAACATACCGGTATACAATGAACTGACAGGCATCATTAATTCTAATTTGATTAATGATACTGCATAGAGTATTATCTTGAAGCAGTGCATACAAATATGACAATAGCATCATTTTCAGACTTTAAGAAGCGGTCATCAACTAAAATGAAGCTTCTTTAAAGTCTAGTATTTAAATTTGCTCAAAAAATATTTGTCCATTAATATGACCAACTGAACACATGCAGTTTTGTCATATTTTGATTCCTTTCTATATATATGCCCTTCTAAGGAAAAGAAACAATGAACCCTCTGGGTTGAGAGCTAATCATTACTACTAGTATCATCTCTTAACTATCACTTCTATAGCAAAAAGGGCACTGATAGGGAGAGAATCAAGCCTGGGGGATCTCCAAAAATAATTCGATCAAATGCAATAGAACAAGGCACACAGGTGGAAGGGTGAAATTTTTAATCATCTATCCACATTCTTTTTCTCAATCTCATTTCACTTATCCTCTCTCTCTCTCTCTCTCTCTTTGCCATTCAATTGGAGGAGGAAACTTGGTCCACTTTTATAGCTACACCACTCTCTGCGGAGCTCATGCAAGACAATGTCAGATCCACTTTTCTCTAACAGAAAAGCATTCATCATAAACTCATGTAGGCCTACATGTAACATCAACTTACCCAATTAGCATTATGATATATGAAAATTAAAAGATTTTTTCTTCAAATGGTGAATGTTCAAGATTTCTGGAAAATAATAGAAAGTGGTATACCTTTAGACTTTTAGCCATTGCTCCAAGTGCTTTCATCTCATGCTTTAGATGCTTTCCTTCGTTCTGGCAGACATAACAGACAGGCGTCTTACACATTACACAGTACATGCTTAGGTTCTCCTCCGTATGTTCTTGGCATTTTGCTATCTTTGGCGGGGACTTTCCGGTTTTCACTTTAAGACTTCCTTTGGCAGGGGTTACCAAACTGTGCTTGGCCAAAGGACCACGGGCTGGGTGGCAACTGACTCGACACGCACTGCAGTAAAATACCTCGCACTGTTCACAATAAACCGAAGCAACAGCAGCATTTTGTTCACACAGCTGGCAATTTACGATTAAATTCTGTGCCTTGCCGTACCGAGAAACGATGGACTCCAATACTCGGTTTCTCGGGAAGCCGTTGACCCCTTTTTCATCCAGGAATATAGTGCGATGGCACTGCGGGCAGCTGATCCTCAGAGTCTCTGGGTTAGCTGGTGTGAAGCCATTCTTGCCAATCCCACTGGAAGCACCTGAGCTAGAGCTCGAACCGCTGGCCTGACTAGGTGCATACCCCCCTACAAAACTCACCCCACTGTCCCCATCGCTGAAAGCGCTCAGCCGGTCGGCCTCGGGGAAGTCAAACGAGAAATCGTACTGCGTACCGGTGGAGTTCGTTGACTGCTGAGGCTGATCGTTAGATGCCGGTAAAACTGCCGTTCCGTTAACTTGTTGGAGCGATAAGACGCATGGAAAACATATATTATGGGTACATGGTAAAATCACTGGATTAGTATAAAATCCTCTACAAGCAGTACATCGCAATTCATCCTCCATGATCGAAAATCCTCCGTAGTTGTCTCCCGAGTCGAAATTTGTGAAGATCGTTCCTCACTCTCTCTCTCCGCATCCGAATAACGGTTGTAGGCTGCATACAGTTTCGAAACAGTGCGTTTGTGTTACACCTGTGTGGTAGACTCTACTGGCCGTGGGTTTCCAGTCACCCGCTTTGTAAGGGGCAAACAAGGGTAACGGTAAAATCAATAAGGTATGGATTGGAGTCTTTCGCGTGTCGGTAAATATTACGGAGGCAGCGACTCATTTGGAGCTGGCGGGTAAAAGTAGGCGGCTGGGGAGCTAGGTCTCATAAAGAGATGAAACTATAAAGGACAAAGCAAAAAGAACAGAACAAGACAAAACATCTGAAAAGATTCATATTGGTGAATATCAAAATAAATGACAGCGAAATTAACGAAATATAAATACATGGAAATAGGGATGCGCCTCTGTCTCTAATCAACATGCACGATGATGAATCTGTACCATGTTATCATACAGATTTAGGCCTACGTCTCTAGAGGAATAGGCCTATCACAAATGGAGCCAAATTGTTTCCATTAATTTATCTAAGATCATTTTGTACCCTGATATATTGGTCAGTTGTAAGGCCAATAGTCTTGGGGAACACATGCAGTTCTGAAGGAAAACAAAAAAGCATTTTACAGGTGCCTTTCATGAGTCTAAAATTTCTGAAAGGGGCACAGTAAGAGTACACTTTTATTCTTTAAATTCCTTAAGCTTTAATGTATCCACATCGGATTTTGCAGGGTGTGCCCCCAAATCCATCCCTCCATGGATCTGCAATTGCACATAATTATGCTGCCCAGTCCTCCAGCCTCGGGTGAATCGTGTAGTATTTTCATATGAGACTACATGTTTTTATTACTTTTTTTATCTTCTTCTTCTTCTTCATAATCCTCATCCTCCTCATTATCATCAGTCTCCCCATCCTCCTCGTTGTCATTATCAATATCAGTATCTTCATCATCATTATTCACGAACGACAGAGATAATATGATTATGATGACTACATTTCTGGCTGTGTAATCTTATCATAATGTCAATTGGCCTTGAAGCTGCATTTAATTTTGATTTCGACAAGGATGCGTTTACTGTACGCTTGTTCAAGATCAGGCCTCATACTCTCCTGCAATCAGTCCTTGAAGATTATGACAATTAAGAAGAATGATTAAACAGGAAACAAATAATAAATAGCGATATTCATCATCATGACCTTCGATCAATTCGGTGCTTGTTCTTTTAAATCCTCTTTTTAGTGAATGCAAAAGTTTCAATTTATTGAGCTCATGGTTAAGGTGAAACAAATCAAATGTATGATAGTGTTTTAATAGGAATCACGGTTTGGTTAAGTTCGTGCAAAAATTCAAATACACACAAAATAAATACAATGTTGCCCTTAAGGTTTAAATAATTGTTGTTACATCTTTTCATGAAGGCTAGTGATTGTGACAATAGGGTTTATTCTTGAAAGACAAAGTTTATATCTTCTCAGAACTTTTATTATAGAGATCATAGAGTTGGTCAATACAGTTCTTCTAAGAAGATAAAAACTTTTTCTTCAAGAATAAACCATATTGTCACAATCACTTCATGAAAGGATGTAAGAAATTAATTATTCTAACTTTATGGCCCACAGTGTATAAACAATTATACAAAATGTGAAATTAGGACGACTGGATAGTTTTTGTGTATGGCTTTGTACTTCCTAGCGGTCCAATGGACTCCAGTGTATCACATCATTGGAAAATCTCTATAAAACTCTGGCACATCGCTTCCACTATGGCAATAAGCTACACTTTATTGATTCAAATAACAAAAAAGTAATATTCAGAACATTTCCTGTGTATGATATTCATTGGTATTCATCACGATAATCCATGCTCCCCTACGGATTCAAATGAGCATATACTCTTGGGTAAGACGGGCGTGCATCAAAGATGGCGTCCTTCAATTTTTTTACTCCTTCATATCATAATTATTTCGCGACACTTGTATATACTGCCCTAACGACCCGACATGAAAATGATATATTCGCCGATTCTTTTATTTACATCGTTTCACAAAAATTACTGAGAAATGCAGTTTAGGCCTATATTGAAAAGGCAATTATTTCCCTTGTTTAATACCTTGACTCTTGTTTGTCGAGGAGGAAACATTCTCGTCAACTGGCAAAGGACCATTCCATTATAACATCTTTGTATTTCTTCTTATTAAAATAAAATGACTTGGTATATTATATTAATGGGAAGTTTCCATGTTTCGCCAGTGGCGGATCCAGACTCGGTGGCGTATTTATGGAGATGGGGGCAGAATGGGGTATGTGCCCCAGCCAGTTAGAGGGGTGCAAAATGCAAGAGAGGGGAGGCGCAAAATAACAAAAGAAAGAACGAGAAAGGGGAGGAAAGGAAGGGGGGAAATCTATTATGAATATAATTATGTGCCCACTACACAGGGAAAGTATTATAGAAATAGGGTTTTGGGGGTATGAAACGCAACAATGTTCTACATCTCGTTCACTTTTCTCCCTCGCATAATATTGCTTCAAAATTGGGATATAGTGGCCCCTCGCATATGTTACTAGTAGTAACCCAATACACAGGATTAAAATTTCTAGATCTCTTTGCTTTGTCTTCTAGTGTATGTTTGATCAGCCATATTGCGCCCCAATATACTTGAGTATAAATACATGTAAAAATAGTATTAGCAAAGGTTCAACAAAAGAATTTTTAACTTGCTGAATTCCTCGACTATACTTCTTAGGAGAGTTTTTTGTCTAACTTTGCGCTCCGTTTGATACAGGAGTAAAAAAAAAAAAAAAAAACGATTCTTGACATTCAAAAGTCGACACTCTATCGTTCAATTATTGTAGTCGGGGCTGTACCTGCAGCTAATAGTCGGGCAATTAACCACCACCCTATTTTCGGGCAGTAATCGAGGTGCATTAATAATATTTTTTGTTTCATAATTATAGTGTATTTTAATGCCGAAGTAACTCTTTTACCACGTTAAATGTGTCATTTTTTGCTCGCTCGTTCACTTACTCGTGAAATTTATAACCCGGAGGAGGGTTGCTCTTCAGCTAGATGTATATTTCTTTTGTTTCTTGCATTGTAATTTTCTAAAACCGTTTAGCATGCATGCAATTAAACGTACGTCATTAATGGAATATGAAAGTAAATTAAACGCTTTGACATTTAATTACAAGAAGCTTTAAAGCTAATTTGTATAAAGTCGGCCCTACATGTCACTCATTGGGTAATGGTCGGTTTCGTCTTCTTGTTCGTCCCTCCGAAGGCATCACTCCCTCCACCGCCTCCCTAGCTGCTCTCGATCCCTCGATCTCCTTTTCATCTTTCACCACATGACTTACGGGGCTTTCGGTCCCCTATCATTGCCTTGACATATTAGGAATGGACGGATGTTTTACTGTATTTAGTGAGAATTCAGAGGCTCAGCCTATATAAGGACAAAAAAGTTTTACTTTGCCAGTTTTTTTTCTAACATGTGAATTCTTTATGTTTTATGGTAAGTGAAATTGCTCAAAAAGTCATCTGTCGCAAAATATTGGCCTACTAATATAAAAAGATTAACTCTAAGATACATTGAAACTAAGGCCGAAAAAGAAAGCCATAACGGCATAATATAGTCTATGGTAGGATGAAGACTTGTTTTTCACGGTACAGAAAGAGGAAGGGCGAGAATCGCTCATTTCGTCAATACCAATCAATATACCTAAGCGAGGTGATTATAGTAAGACAAATTGATCTTTTCTATTATATTTACAGCAGTGGCGGCGATCCCGGGGGACGGGGGGCGGGGACGTCCTCCTCGATTTTTTTTTAGGGGGGATCGTCCCCGGAAAATTTGAAAAAGTGCCAAAAAAAAATGTATAGCAAATACTGACTGAAGACTGCAACACACTTTTAGGCTCTGGAGGGCCCAAGAGTGCAGTGTTTAGACAAATAAAATGCAAAAATCTTCTCACTCGGGAGCTACGCTCCCTCGCATAATATCCTTCAAAATGTACAATAGATATTGTAGAAAAGTGAAGTGTGAAAAAAGTATATTGCTTGTTTTTATACTATAGTTCAAACAAAACTTCAAAAACTGTGAGGGGTAGTCACTTCTGTCACCTTCACCCCTCTCGTTCACTATGCTCCCTCGCACTTGCGTACTGATGGGGCTTGGGGGCAGTTGCCCCCCAAATAAAATTCATATATGTGGTTTATTTCTAATTCGATACCAGTGATTTACAAATGTTGCTGAAACGGCATGATTTTTCCCTGAGCTTCCGGGGGCTCTGCCCCCTGGATCCCACTAGGGCCCTAAGGCGGGCCCCTGGATGCTCATCTGACCGTTATTAAATGCCTAAAACCCCTGAGCTTCCGGGGGCTCTGCCCCTGGACCCCACCGATTAAGGGCCCTAAAGCGTGCCCCTGGTTGCTCATCTGACTGTAATTAAATGCCTAAAACCCCTGAGCTTTTGGGGTCCGCCCCCGGACCCCACTCCAGTTAGTGACCTGCATGCCAGTGACACAAATAAGGTATCAAAATATGCTTATCTGACCGTAATTAAATGCCTAAAACCCCTGAGCTTCCGGGGGTTCCACCCCTGGACCCCACCAGGGGCCCTAAGCTGGGCCCCTGGTTGCTCATCTGACCTTAATTAAATGCCTAAAACCTGAGCTTCATGGGGCTCTGCCAGGCGGATCCAGCCGGCGGCAAGGGAGGGGCCTAAAGGGCCCACTTCGTGCGAAAATTTGAAAATCGTGCCGGTTGATTTTTCGCTCAGTGGGGGAGTGAGCAAAAAAAAAAAAATTGGCACCTGAAAAAAGGAAGGGTAATTTTTTCCACCACCATCCCCTTGGGCGCCAGGGTAGTGAGCACAATTTTTTTTTGGCACCCGAAAAATTTTTCCCTACGGGAAGGGTTATTTTTTTCCACCACCACCCCTTTGGGCGCTAGGGGAGGGGGCCCAACTTCTTTTTTTTTCAAAAAAAGGGTGTTTTTAACTGTTTTTTTCTAGGGAGGGCCCGGGCCCCGGGCCCCTGGATCCGCCACTGGGCTCTGCCCTTGACCCCGCCGGGGCTGGACCCCACGTCATTTATGCTCCACTTGCTTTGCTCTACCTGATTGTAAATACTTTAGCCCTCGCCCCCCCTTTTTGAAAAACGTTCATCGGGGCCTTCATATAACATGTAAGAATGGTGGTGATGCGGATTTTTTTTCTTCTGCCCCTCAAAGCGTTTTTGGTCATTACGCCACTGCTCCCTCGTCCCTCGCATTTCGTCCCCCGGCCCCCGGTCATAAAAGAAATCGCCCCCTGATTTACAGGTATATACACTAGTTGTGTTGGGTTTTGGGGCATGTGACCCACTCATGTCTAAATGTCTTTTCTTATTTATTATTTAAAAAAATCAACCCTGGATATGTTATTCTCCAAAAGCTTTTTAAGACAAATGAAAAAGATGAAGAATTTTTAGGATAATTATGAGAGTGGTTTTCATATAATTTTTTATATTTATATCAGTATAGTATATGGTGTAGGGTGTACTATGCTGTAATATCAAATGTGGTGTATTATAACAATATAATATCTATATATGAACTGAACTGGAAGCCCGACTGCTGAGAACACAGCAATCAATCTCGGGTAAAGGTAAAGCTTAAGGCATAAGTTTCATTATTTTACGTCTGCTTGCGCCGCGCTCCATAGACCTAATCCGCCACAGAATATAATCGTGAATGACATTATTAAATGGAAAGAATATTGTCATTTCAAGAACATCAGTAGGCAAATGTGATGATAACTAGCTTTCTGGATGAAGCCAATGTACATTTTCAATCCAACCTGAGTTTTTACAGCCTTGGCATTATATGAACGACAAGTATATTGCGATTAGTTGTGTGGAGGTCCCATCTGCTAGAAGTTGTGTTGGGGGGAATTCGTGTGAAGTCTGCCCCGCCGCGCCGGGCCGGAGCGAGGAGCTGGTCGACGTACTGCGACAACACCACATGTCAAGGTGACGGGTAAGTCGAAACCCGTCTCCGTCTTTTGCGTAAGATATATATTTCTTTCTTTTTCTCTCCCTCTTCTCTTTCTACCTTTCTTTCTCTCTCTCTATCTTTCTTTCTTTTTCTCTCTCTATCTTTCTTTCTTTCTCAGCTCAGGGCAGGGTTTCTCTCTTTCTTATTTTCCTCATTCTTTCGAGACAGGTAAAGAAATAAAGTGTTTATTAACTTAAAGATACTATGTCCCTTTTGCAGCCAACATCAAATTCTGTAGAACTTTGCAGGAATTATGAATATGTCATGTATGTCCTATCTGTGAAATTTAAACGTTAGCAGTGTCTTAATATTCAAATTATGCAAGGAAACCCGTTTACTTGCTAGACTTCACTGTCAGACACTATTGAGTGACTGACTGGCTGTTTCATCTTTGGTAATAACATACATAAAATGAGCTGTAAAGGGTACATGAGCATTTGTCTACATCAATAACCCACTTCTTGTAATGGCCAAAATTAAACTGATTGAATCTTTGCGCAGCATAAAACGTACGACCATTCGGTACAATGGTCTGAAAAATCAGACTATTACTTACTGGCTCTATAGCTCCTAAGTCGATTCGACAACTAATAGTCGTTATTTTCCCACTTAAAGACATTTTCAAGCCCCTTTTTTAGGAAGTTCTAAATTAGTATTGTCTTTCAGATGCCGTTGGAATGTAACCTTTTCATTTTTTTGGCCTGCAAATGGGACATAGTACCTTTAAGTCAGTGACAGTGTATCATTCAATCACTCGTTTTTCTCTATAAAAATATATTAAAATTTTGTCAAGATAAAAGAAATATAACAACAGGGTCAGATAAGTTCACAGCTTAGAATCAAATCAGAGACTTTTGAGTAATGTCTCTAATAAGTAATGTAATGGTACACATTAAATTACAATGATTACCCGGTATGTGTTGTTCAACACATACTATCAAGGAGATAAAGTCACATCTCCCTGATACTATGAACACTTTATTAAAGTAATGAATCAACCTTGCATTTATTATTATTTGACATAAGGATTGCTGAGATCTTTAAAGATGTCCTCAGGAGGAGGAGGAGGAGGCAGAAGGAGACGGAGGAAAAATAAATCAGCCAGGCACAAAGACAGTTGCAGCTATGCAGATGGGGATCTGATTCAACTGAATCCTCAGCAACATGAAGACTCTCCAACAACCTCAGAAGCAGGATCATTGACTCACAAACTCAGCACTGATCACTCATCAAGAGACTTATCATCTTCCAACTCCAAGTTTTCTTCTTATTCCAAGAGGAGAAGGAAAAACAGATCGAAAGAAGCCTCTCTTCAGGCTAATTCTCAAACTGGTCAGAGTTCTTGGCAGCAAAATAGACAATGTGAGAGAACAACTTCAAAGAGCTCACCAAGTGTGAGTAGTTCAAGGATGTTGCAGCCAAGAAATGCTGACACACCTTCAACTTCTGGTGCCAGTGATAGTACAAAAGCAGGAAGCAGTCAGTCTGATAATCAGAAATCTAAGAAGAAAGTCCAAGATATCCTTTCATTTATTGATAATGATTTGAATTCACAGAATATTGTTCATTGGGTCAGATAGTATTAATCCTTTCAATTTTCCCTTAATAGAATTGATCTTGTCATAGTATTGAAAAATATCTTGAAGACCGCTCACAACCCACAAGACATTCACAGTAGAAACTTAGAAAGACAATGTCTCAATAAGAGAAGGCAGATTTGTACAGTGTATATTACATAAACAGTGCTTTGCCTGTGGTAACTAGAGTGTTAAAGTGCATTTCATTTGTGAATGTGTGGTGTATTGCTGGTACTCCTATGTTATTGCCTCCAAGGAGGGTTATCATAGTATATTTGTTTTTACACACATTTATAAATAGTAAAATCAGGAACAAAACATCCCCAAACAACCTGGTGAAATCTTTACCATATTTGATCCCTCTGAATTGAACAGTAAGTTCTTCACACCTAATAAAACAGAATAAAACAAGTAAGCTGGATTTCAAAGAGGGACAAATTTATGATAGTACCACAGATATCATCAGAAACAGATTTTCTGATCTGTCACATTTTCTCATGTTTTCAATAAAATCCAATAAAATCCAATCCACCAAACCCCTGTGTAGTAGAAAGTCAAGTATTTTTCCTTAATGCCAACAACACAAATACCAGGCTTCTACTATGATGAAGAGAAGCAGAGACACTTTCGCATCCTTCCAGGGCACAGTGGTGGCAACGTTGTGACTACCGAGACTATTCGTCAGAAGGAGGCGGAGAAGAAGAGGCAAAGTTATTTAGAAGAAAGAAATTCTATGAAGGGTTCCTCAGAAAAGGTGATTATAAGGACTCAGCACAGGGAATGAAATTGGGATTTAGTTACGGCCAACAATTTCTTGTGACTAGTCCACTCTTCCTTGATTGATCTATCTGCCTACTTAAAATCAATGGACTGTAAAGCCCAATACCAACAAACCTTTTGGCAAAAAAAAACATGTTGTGATTGCTGTCTTCAGGCATCAGTGTTCACATTCTTTTGCATGCTTTGATTTTTTTTTTGTGCAGATCAAAATTTCACTCAAGTCTAATAACTCTGACATGCAATGTGATTGACCAGAAGTTGAAATGGCAATCTGCTCATTGATTGATGGAAAAAAATGATGCACCTAAAGCATCCATCCATGTGAATCTTGGGAAATTTAAAGCTTCTTCTTTTTTCATCCCAACGTTATCATAGGTACCGCCTGGGAAAAGGGTGAACTCGTTTGTTCAACTGCAGGAAAACAGAAGGAGAGGAAACTGTAGATCTTCTTACTTCCAGAGGTGGGTATGAAATGAAATAAGTTAAGTGTCTCACAGTGATACTTTGTACATGGAATGTAAATGGTACATATGTAACACATATGTGTGATAAAGATTTGCCCTTAAATACATCTCCAAGAATCTAGAATTTGTTTACTTTCAACCAATCAGAATCATCTGTTAATGATACATGTTAAATTCTCTGACTTGAGTTTACTGTCGGCTTAATGTGCAAGAGGTACCTGCTATTGGGACCTTTTGTTGCTGCTAGGCACAGCACTTCCTTTACTGTCTTTATTGCAAGTTACATATGTTAAAGTGAAGAAATGAAAACTCGAGCCAGCACGTTGGAACGCTTGTGAGCGTTATACCATTAGTTGAAATGATGACCAATTTTATGTACAGATTAGTCATATATTGCTTGTTTTTTATCTTTAAGAATGGCCCATGAGAGTGCAGTGAAACAGATGGAGATAAAACCAAGCAGCCAAGTCTCTCCTTCCCTGATCATTACTTTAATGGTATATCAGGCTACATCAGCAACCTTGAGGTACCTTTTTTGTGTGCTTGGGTCCTTATAAAAATGAAATTTGCAGAAAGTAAAGTTTTATTACAATGTCATTATCAGGACTCCACAGTAACAGGGGTCTAGTGCACAGTGGAGCCTTAATCTTAACTCAGTCCAGACTCCTCATATTTTGACATTTTGAAAATTCAAATTAGCCCAATGTACACCTGTCCCAATACCAATCTGTACCCTCTATGGCTCTATGCAAAAAGTTAGTGTGGTGCCCTACATTATATTCAAAAATCAAGACTGCGTTTCTTTTGTAAAATGTTACATAGAAAAAATCAACCTTATCATGCACATTTCATTATTTCATAAAGAGTCGGTTAATGCATTTCAGGAGCTGAACAATATTAAAGGAATATGTTCTTTTTCTCTGATCTTCTTTCTGTGATGGTAAACAAATATGCTACAAAGTATTATTCATAATATCATCCATCCTTCCTCTTGCAGCTGGATAGTATGCAGAAGCAAGTTCTCATGGTTATCTCTGATGACTACTTAAGCAGGTACATGTAATTGTATGCTCTCAAGATATGTCTTGTCTTGCTTTATATATATATATATATATATATTTACCTACTACATGTCTGAAATGTTTTATATGTTGTAATGTGCGATCAGTTTCGGGCTTCGGTTTGTAAATGAACTTGAGGCAACCGTTCTTGCTATATTTTTATAGAGAAGAAACGTATCTTATATAGACTTCTGGTAATCACGAATGGGATTGAAGGAACAATGTTTTGAAGTATCTGCTGGATATCAAAATATTTACCTACAAAAGGTAACTTTATAGGCAGCTTACCAGTATTAAACATAACTAAATGTTCAAACAAACTAAAACAAAAACAAACAAATGGTTCAAATAACCAACAACCGACAAACAAAGTAACAAAACACTTTTATCTTCATATAGCAAAAAAACTTCAGAGAGTGCTCTTACAGTATTCCATTTATATTTGCATTGGCTGTAGTGAAAGGGATACAGTGTCCAAGAAATTATTTGTTATACTCGGCCATTTGTGTTTCAAAACTATTTCATTTTGTTATCATTTGTAAGATTGTGGCAGGGTGAGGTGGTGTGTGAGAGAAATCGTAAGACCGGTCAAGAAGAAGTGACCATTGCTAACTGGTCAACAGTCAACATCTTGACTACTCAGCTGATCTGGAAGGTGAGTATTACACGCAGACATAAACGATAACAACATTTTTATGCCTCCGCTACAAAGTAGCCGGAGGCATTATGTTTTCTGGTTGTCCGTCCGTCTGTACGTACGTCCCGTTCTCGTGATCGCGTTATCTCAAGAACCGATGAATGGATTACCGCCAAACTTGGGTCATGTATGTATCTTGCAGAGCTAATGAACTGATTAGATTTTGGGGTCACGAGGTCAAAGGTCAAAGGTCACAAGGCTCATTATGTATGCAAAAATAGCTCGTGATCGCGTTATCTCAAGAACCGATTGATGGATTACCGCCAAACTTGGGTCATGTATGTATCTTGCAGAGCTAATGAACTGATTAGATTTTGGGGTCACGAGGTCAAAGGTCAAAGGTCACAGGGCTCATTATGTATGCAAAAATAGCTCGTGATCGCGTTATCTCAAGAACCGATTGATGGATTACCGCCAAACTTGGGTCATGTATGTATCTTGCAGAGCTAATGAACTGATTAGATTTTGGGGTCACGAGGTCAAAGGTCAAAGGTCACAGGGCTCATTATGTATCCTAAAATAGCTCGTGATCGCGTTATCATTAGAACCAACAGATGGATTACAATCACACTTGAATTTTAAAAATTGCTTCCATTTTGGTTTGTAAAATTGCTCTATGGCGGAGGCATCATTTTCGACTGCGCGCAGTTAAAGTTCCATCTAGTTATTTAATAGAACAAGAATATGCTTAACCCATTGACCACTGAATTCTGTTATTCCTGTTGGCTTTGTACAGGAAAAACCCGGTTCCCATAGGCAAAGGGTTACATTTTCACTGAAGCTAGGGTTTGCTTGGTGGTTTGAATAAGCTGGTCAGATTTACCGTTAACCATAACCTGACCAGTTCAAGTACATTCTTGTAGTTCAGCAGTACCAGGGTAAAGCAACCATGGGGACCTAGGGATTTTAAGTCTCGTCTTAGGGACATTAGAGCAGTGAGGCTTTTATCAAGGGCTCTACCCCATTAACTTGCTTTTGAAACTGAAACCTCCTGGTAACAAGACTACCACTCTCCCACTCGGCCATCATTGTTGCTGTTTTTGGTAGTGGTTTAATGGCGTTCATTCAGTACTGAATATATATGCCAAATCTTCAGTTATATAAGAAAATTCAGGTAAATATAAAGAAAACTGAAAATAACAAATTGTAATAATATAATTAATTCACAAGTATCGCAATTTGTTAGGAGTCTCTTGATGGTTTACATCTTTGTATTTCTGTTTTATCACGTATGATACATGTATTAACATTCTTTTTTTACATTTTCCTTTAGGTTGCTCATGCAAGCTGGGCTCAAGTAAGAGAGGGAGAAAACATGTATGCACTGTATCCTTTTGAAATGCATGTACATGTGTAAATATATATTTTTAGTAGGATCTTTTAACAAAGGTGCAATGGCTCAGTGGTAGAGCCGTGCTCTTGTAATTTGGAGGTCCCGGGTTTGGTGCGCTAGTGCCTTTTGGTAAGGCATTAATCTTCATTACCAAGTCCCTTGGAGAGGAATTAAAGCCGTTGGTCCCCTGGTTGCTTACTTACAAGCACATGCTTTCTTAGCAGTCAGGTATAAAAACAAAAAAACTTCAAATTTCAATCCAGGACCAAACACTATATGTAACCCTAACCTTCCAAAAATATTTTTTAAATATTGAATTGCAGCCCTAACCCTAACCCAATTTACATGAAGTTGACAAAATAAAGCCAGAGGAAATTAATTAATTGGTCAATATGGAAATTCATTATATGAAATATGAAATAGTTTCTTAACTCAGGTTTCATACAGCTATGCAATATCTGGTGGATTATCGAGTTCAGTTCAACTCTTGAAGTGTCCAACAGAAGGAGGTGTGTTATCTGTGATATTATATGTGACTTGTAACTTTGTTACCCTTGTCCAGTCCTTTTCATTTGTTTCATTAGCAATCTAAGTTATCATTAGTCTAAGATAGAGATAGGAAAGATTGTAAGGCCATTGTATTTGCTACCATCTTGAGTTGAAAAAAAAAATCCTGCATATTTCTGGACAATTGTGGACAAAACCAAAGTTTCATCATAAGTGGAAATGCAAAAAATTTGTGTCCTGCATTGATGTAGATTTGTGATAAAAAACCTATCATTGGCTATTCACAATGCGTCGAGGGCTTGAAGTTGTCAGTTGCATTTAATGATGAAACATGTTTGAAGACATTCCTTTGTCAACAACTTATTTAGGACTTTGAAATTAGTGTTATCATATATTTGTTATACATGGGGATAAGGCTATAAGCAACTAATCAAAATGTCTGACATGGAATGAGAATGATCATGTGATGGCCAGAACCCGTAAAAACAAATGATGCTGTAATGATTTTTCCATTATTGAAATGTCCTTTTGTTTGTTTTGATTCTTTCCTGATAGATGGTATTAGCCAAATCAGTTACAGCTATGAAAGAAGCAATGAATCGGTCTGGACCTGTGCATGGAGTAATAGTCCTACCCTCCCTGCTCATCTAGCTATAGGTAATTATAGTTGTATTTACATGATATTAATATTATTATTGTGTATTAGCGTCACCTGTGCCTGGGAGGCGAAAAGCGAACTAAATCACTGTAGCCCTTGTGTCTCTCCTCCTGGTATAACTGTTAAACTGATTGGGGGGTGCAGGTGGACCACCACACTGGGGTTTCCCCTACTCTTTACGAATAGTGCAGTGAGTTCTTTACTTGCAAAGGTGGTGACTCTCCTCTACACAGGGACTCCTATTAACGTCTTATCCGAGGGACGTAGCGTTTCCCCTTAACACAGCCTGCATCTATGTAACGGAGGGGCAAGTTATCACACAACGCAGGCTTCAGTCATCCGCCTGGGTTGGATTCGAACCCATGATCTTTGGTTCGACAGGCAGATGCTCTACCGACCGAGCCAACTCGCCTCTTGTACATGTATGTCCCTTTCAAAATGTAGGCAGTTCCCTAATTGATGTAATTTGGGGGGTCACTTTTTGTCAATCTGTGTCATTCTTTGTATTGTGTCCAATATGTTTGGACAAAGAAAAGCTTGACTACCGGTATCTTGAATGCTGAAATGAGTTTATGAATTATGATCTTAAATAGAAGACTCTTCCTTTCACAAAATGCATGTCATCTCATCCATTCTCCAGGTTCCACTGGGAAGGCAATAGTAGTGGACACCTTGTCAGGGAGGGAACAAATACTTTATACCTGCCACAGTGATGTCTTTACTCAAGCTTTCTCAAGAAAGGTACATATATATCTCTTTAACCTTTCAGTGTTGTAAGTGTTTGACTTCACCCCAACTTTAATTGTTTATCTGCTGCTCTTTTTGGACTAGGTAAAGTCTGTATTTGTAGAATTCAAAGGTGGGTCGAGAAAAGTGAAGGTAAAGATCATTGAACATGTATCTGCTATCAAGATAAACATTGAATAGAAGAGCTATGTGTAGTAGGATTATTTAGAAACTTGTCTCATGAAATCCTATTTGTGATAAAGTTTGTAAAATTGATGGCACAGTATTATGGTCAGTCTTATGAAATATGATAAGGGTGCTAACCTACATGTTTTTGTCTCGCCTGCGTAGCAAAAAGCGAGACATAGGCGCTGCTTTTCCGGTGGCGGCGGCGGCGACGGCGGCGGCGTCAACATCAAAACTTAACCTAAGGTTAAGTTTTTGAATTGTTAATATAATTTTGAAAGTATAAGGTCCTATTAAATGAAACTTGGACTAAAGGGTTATCAAGTATCCCCAATCATGTGAGGAAAATTTCAGGTCACAAAGTCAAGGTCAAAGGTCATTTCAGGTCAACAAACTTAGACTATGTTGTGGCATCATCATCAAAAACTTAACCTGAGGTTAAGTTTTTGAATTTGTAATATAATTTTGAAAGTATAAGGTCCTATTAAATGAAATTTGGACTAAAGGGTTATCAAGTATCCCCAATCATGTGAGGAAAATTTCAGGTCACAAAGTCAAGGTCAAAGGTCATTTCAGGTCAACAAACTTAGACTATGTTGTGGCATCATCATCAAAAACTTAACCTGAGGTTAAGTTTTTGAATTTGTAATATAATTTTGAAAGTATAAGTTCTTATTCAATGAAACTTAGACTAAAGGGTTATCAAGTATCCCCAATCATGTGAGTAGAATTTCAGCCCACTAGGTCAAGGTCAAAGGTCATTTCAGGTCAACAAACTTAACTATGTTGTGGCATCAGGCTAAGATTTTTTAATTGTTATCATAATTTTGAAAGTATACATTCCTATTCCATGAAACTTGAACATAAGGGTTATCAAGTATCACCAATCATGTTATTAGTCTTTAGGTGACAAAGTAAAGGTCAAATGTCATTTCAGGTCTGGAAACTTAGACTTTGTTGTGGCATCAACATCAAGATTTTGAAATTTTAGCATAATTTCAAAAGTGTTTGTTCAAATTCCATGAAACTTGTACCCAAGGGCTATCAAGTATCACAAATCATGTGACAGTACAGTGACACAAATTCCAGGTCACAAAGTCAAGGTCAAAGGTCATTTTAGGTCAGTAGACTTGGATTATGTTCTCAAAATTTAATATGAGAATTAATAAATAAATTGTTGTTATTTGTTCATATTTCATGAAAGTAAATATTCAAATCATTCGAGTACTTTCCCATGAATATTCTAATAGTAATTTTAGTATTCGATCCCAGGCCTAGTATGTACATGATCAGTTACAGCTACACTGTAGGTGACAATATTGATGTTTCAATAATATATATTGGAGTATATCTCATAATAATGTTCTCATTATGCTAATGAGACGTGATGTGATGTAGATGGGCTCTCCCTTCCAATTGTTTTTACACAAAATGCTGAAAAATCCTCTTTTCTTAAAAAGTTTATTAGATAACTTTATTTGTAAATTACTGACAAGCATTGAAACATTTATAGTCTTACCCATACACTAAATCTCATTATATTGTATTCTTATGATACAGTAAATAATTATTCTGATGATTCATAATCAATATTCACTTCAAAATGCTTATTATATTCAGAGGATTTCATTTTCGGGGGTCTGCAAATGGGCCACCCTGCCTATAAAAATAATGTCCCAACCTCAATTTTTCATCATATCGAATTGCAGGCGAGACCGCCGAGAGCGTTTCACTTGTTTAAATTAATATCTCATATAACGCATTCAGTATTGTGAGAACTTAGATCCTACATTGTTTTGTCAATCTACCTTCTTCCCTCATAGTTGCCAAGCCACTTGATCTAGTATATATACATTTTCCCTTAAGTTAATAATTGAGCTCTACAAACTTTCCCAATCCAAACAGCAACCTGATACCAACTCTATTGTAGCATTGTTTCGCTTAAATGCTGTAAAGGCTTGTGAAACAATGCATAACGAGATAAGAATGTGGCAAAAATCAACTTGCTGTTCATGTTCATGGCTTTGCCCAATTTCAGGGCCCTTTCATCCTTGGTTTCAGGGCTTTTCAAGCTTTTTATGGTACAGAATATTTGGGGATCCAACATTTCTTGGTCATTTATCAAGCAACTGGTATCCCTGATTGTTACGATGACACTCCCCTTTTATTTCATAGAGTCCTGTTCTGTATAATGGAACCCGTCGAGGTGAGATCCTTGGGGTTGATCTAAGGAAACCATCCTCCGGTCTCTTTGACATGACGGCGGTGCTCAAGCATCGTGTGGCTGTATGCAGCCTCAAACTACTCAAGGAGGAGAACTATGTACTGGCCAGTGATATGGGTGGAGAGGTAAGAACCTTATAAAGAGCTAAAATTGATCCAAATCAATCGCAAGTCCGCCAATCAATCGCAAGTTTGCAGTCTCCTATCTCTTATGTACATAGTTGCGATTAATATCAACTCTTTATAAGACGGGTCCCAGGGCTTTCCAAAAGACGGGACCACAGGGCATATTGATCTGGACCATCCGGGAGGATCTGCTCTTTTTCTTTCTTTTTTTAACTGTAACTAATCCCCATATCAGATAATTGTAGACCTAAAACAAGCCTCATTTTCTTCAGTTACAGGTGTCTTTCCTGTAAATTTTAGGAGTAGATTATCTGAACCTTTGCATCAATGCCTTCATCTTGCAATCACTCCATGTGCACAAAGGTTTAAGCAGCTTATTGTTGGAAAGCAGTGCCCCTTTTCTCACTGATACATTGGTGTTCCTGGGGGGTGGGGGAGAGGCAGTGGACCCGGGCAGCACATGAAGGGGGCGGCAAGAAATGCAAAAGAGACATAAAGATGCATGACCCTTAAGTAATATCAATTCTTGCCCCGGGTGCCGAAATACCTAGATATGCGTATGTATAATATAAACTTCATGTTTAGAAACAATTGATTATGAAGTAGTTTTGGCCATTGTTTTGGACCATCAAGTTTTCATGGAAATCACATTTGGACCGCCAAAGGAAAAAGTTTGAGAAGATTAAGTTTCTGATGCGTTGCTTCAGTGCCAGCGTTAGTACATAGAGGGGACCAATCATAAAAAAAATATTATCTCTTTATATGTTAGGGTTCCCAGGCTCCTCTACTACATTGAAAATACAAGCTTCAAATTTTACTTCTGTAGAGAGATTTAGAAGTTAAGTAATCTCTGTAAAATGTGAAAAATATCTTCAGTTGACCCAGACAATCCACCCATTTGCACTGGCATATAAAAGGGCACATGTTGAACCAAAGTCAGACTTCAGTTCTTTGTGGATAGGTTATTTTTGTTTTTGTTAGTACTGTAAAACCAGAAAAATTCGCATTCATGACAGTTTTGTTAAGTTTGTGTGTGATTGAGATTTGCAGTTTCGTGCCACATGATAATTAAATCAACTTTATCACAACACAAAATTTAGGAAATCCACACAAAAAATTACGACAAAATACCTGATATTAACTAGTCATTAAAGCATGTAGTCTTTAAGTATTTACTTAAATGGTACACATTATTTTGAAGATCTGTTTAATATCAAAAAGTTGGAGTGTGTTTGATTGTTCTACATTCCTTGCTGTCCTCTGAATTTGACATAGATCAAACTGTGGGACATCAGGCGGTGTGCTGTCGTTCAAGAGTTCAAAGGTCACCACAATGAGAACCATCATCTCCAGGTCAAGGTCGACTCCACAGAAACCATCTTGCATGCAGGTGAGGGTCATGTAGTGACGGTCGTGTATTAGGATTAGAAATGGGATGGTGTTGATACGTGTTTAATCTCTCAGAGAGACTTTCCAGTAAATCATGTGTTTTTCAGATATTGAAAATAGAGCATAATTTTCTTCTTGAGACATCCCACTAGTGATCTTGCTTCTACTCAGTTTATCTCAGAAGGTGCCTTCGTTTGTAACTAAGTAAATTGGTAACTTGGTAGCTAGTAAACTATTGGTTATGGGAAATATTTTTAATTGGGCTGTCAAGCTTTAAAATGCATAAAATCTTTAGATACATTGGCATAAACTGTCTACTGTTTTATTTGCTCCTCCTGGTTTTCATGCATACAAAATTTCAGTGATCTGACATTTGCCAAGATGGCAATTGCTCTAGGCTTTATTTCATGAAAAATTTAGGGTTAGGGTTGCAATAGAGTTTTAGTTAAGGTTTAGGGTTAGGGTTAGGTGTAGTGTTGAAGTCCAGGGTTGAAGGTAGGAGTCTAGATAGTGTAGGAAGTACTGTGGATCAATTGTCGCAGCATCATGTGATTTACTGTCAGAATTTCCTTTCTTTTCCTTCGTGACAGTTGGTCAAGACAAATACACCCGGTATGGAGCCTGAAGTCTGGTGACCTTCTCCGCACCATACCCTGTCCTTCGGCTCGCCATAAGGACAACGCTCCAGTAGCCATCTACTCCCAAGAGTTCAGCTGCCACGCCCAACCAGGTTTTTTCCTGGGTCAAGAAAGGCAGATACATTGGTATCCTATGAGAACTCGAGAATCCCTCATCACAGAAATTGGATGAATGGATGGGCATTGCAAGACTTTTCTGTATTTATCATGAGAATCTAAGACAGGAAAGACGGAAGAATTCTTGTGGAGAAGCATGACATCATCGATTTCCCCCCAAAATTGAAGACTATAAATCCTCTTGAATGCGAGGAATGTGGCTGCCAAGTCTTGTCCAATTTCCTTAGATTCCATAAATTTACACCCCCCTCCACCCCTTGTCATCATGCCATGGATACAATGCCCTTGTCCCCATTTAGTCTGAAGGGTTCAGCTGCCACACCCAACCGGGTTTCTTCATGGGTCAAGAGAGGCAAATTCATTGGTACCCTATAACGAGACAAGAATCTCTCATCATAGAGATTGGATGGTGTGGAGGTGCTGTGGTCTAGTGGATAAGTCTCCAAACTCGAGTTACAAAGTTCAAGTCTCTGCCCCAGCTCCAATGTCCTGTAGAAAGACATAGACTTACATTAGTATCCTTTGAGGACTATAGAAATTTTATCAGAGTGATTGGATGACGTAGAGGTCAACGTTGGGTTCACAGCAATAATGTCCTTTGGTAAGATATAAATCACTTGCCTTGATCAGGTACATTTAAATGGATGTCAGTAGGTAGGATAAGTAATTCCCCAACACCCTATAAGGGCACTGAGGCAGGAGCTGGGAGGATACAATTTGTGCACATATGATGCAAAGGCAACTAGATACATGGTGCACATTATAAAATGAATTATATCATTATTATTAATGGATGTACACTGATTATTGCAGGACTCTTCCTGCAATATCAAGAGACTCAAAGACAGTAAATAGTAAATTCTTATGTTTTCTGATATTCCCCGTTCACGTGTTAAATGACAAGTTAAAACCAAGATGCTATAAGGTAAATGACCTAACAATAAATTGAATAGAACCATTGGTCTCATCAATGTGAATTATAGGGTTACAGCAGTCGTCCATTCATTTTTGTTGCTCTCTGTATAAGATGCGTCTCCTCATGTGTTCTGGTCATAGTACCACAGAGGGACGGAGCAAACGTATGATATATGGCCCTTGGCCCTCAAGCCTTCTTTCCCACATTACCATACCACCCACTGGGGCTGTACAGGTGTGTGGCACACTGGGTATTCGCTGTACTCTACCCTATCCAAATGACAACCTTGTATTAAACATCTTGGAGCAAAATACTATTTGAAATCAGGCAATTCGGGGGTCTTCAGAATATAGGAAGTCTCTATCTATTTGCTTATTTGCCAGCTTAACAATACTCTAGCTGTAGTCGTGACTCAGAAAATTTTTTGATATTAATTATTCAGGGACTTTTTCATCGTCCATCCAAGTGTGTGTTATAAAGTCAAGTAGATATGCCACAGATGTCAAAGCAAGTGCCATTCTCAAAATATTATTTGTGAGATTTGTCTTCAATTTTGTTTGTATGTGCTAAATCAGTAAGATACATGTATACATTTTATAATTGTGCCTTGTACAATTGTGCATTTATTCATTTATTCATTTTTTTTCTTTCCAGAGATAAAAATAATATTACCCGACACTACTCAAAACACAAAATTTCCTGTATATTGATATTATATGAGACTCAAATAAGCGCTTAGTTGAGGATTATCCTTAATTTAACCCTCCCCATCCCACCCACCCCCCGAACAAAAAAAGAAGAGTAGTTTGTAAATTACTTATGCATAATTCAACCAATTTATTTTTTTTCTTTTTAATGAAAGTGGTTAATAGTACATGTGATAATTTTTAACTTAGGAAGTAAATGAAGGCCCAAATTGACACAATTTAATCAATTTTAAAATCAATATCATATCTGAGAAGCCCTAAATGCTGCACTGGGATGACATTTTACTTGACGATCATGTCAACATAGTGTGCTTAAAAGCACCAACACAACAGTAAACATTCTAATACAAAAGCATTTAAAAATGTGTGAAAAGGGTGTTTGAATTGAAAAACAGGCAACAGCGTTATCCCCCCCCCCCAAAAAAAAGATGATGCTGGAAAGAGAGGTGGAAGAGAGAAAGACAGAGAAGAGAGCAAGAATGATATAAAGATTGAGAAAGAGAAAGCTGAAGATAAAAAAGGGAAAATACTGAAAGAAAGAGAGATGGGTAGGGACATGCATTTGTTCAGGTTCAAGTACAGTTTATTTCCACATTCCATTAAAAATGTAAATAATATGAACAATATCATATATATATATATATATATATATATATATATATATCGCTGCTGGGGCGACAAAACCTCGTATCTCAACAAAAGTTAAATGTTCAGGAGAGTAAAAAATATGGCTGCCATAACACTGTATCCAATGGGATAGACTTCCCTTTGACTTGGTGTAGTGGCTTCATTGTTGGAGATAGAGAGCTGGGATTATGATAGGTCATCACTTGACGGATCATCTAGTCATTAAAATAAAAAAGTGATTTTCCCCAAATTTTGAGATACAAGGTCTTGTCACCCCAGCGACGATATATATATATATATATAAACAATGCATTACAGTAAAATGAAACTGTGGAAGAGAACCGCATAGACCATTGGCCTTTTGAGGCAGAACCCTACCAAATATATGAATTGGACAATTTGTACTACATGCACATAATTTGATTTGATTTCAAATAAGTCGAGGAGGTATACCATGTCCAATTTTATTTCAAATTGTACATTTGGATCATCTGGAAAACATCAAGGTTTGCATGTTATAATCATCATGCCATTATGACAATATATTTATAATATTCAAGAATATTCCAAAATATAACATACTGTTAACAATGAAGGCCCAAAGTGACACAATCTAATCCACTTAAAAATCAATAGAACTGAGATGTTGGAGGAACTCCACGGTGAAATACAACACTGCCATGTATTTCAAAAGCATACTAAATAGTGTTTTCTTAAATAAACAGTGGAAGTAAACTGTATACACCCAGTGTACTCTGTAGAAATATATGACACATGTACAGTCAAACCTGCTTTAGTGACCACCTGTCTACAAGGACCACCTGTCTACAAAGACCACACTTTTGTTTCCCTTGAAAATGGTTTCTCATTGAAACATGTATTAAAGGAACCTGTCTACAAAGACCACCTGTCTACAAAGACCACTTTTGTGTTTCCCTTGGGCGGTCGCTATAGACAGGTTTGACTGTACCACCTTTTACAATACAATACAATTGCATAAATAAGTTGGTGCTCTTCTGGGATGAAGGTTTCACATATATGAAATAGATTTATCAAGTGCTATATAAATGTTTTACAATTGTTCCTCCGTTATATCTTTTTCACCAAATATATTTTTGATCTTCTCAGTTACGATTTTCCCTCATTGAAAAGTAAAGGCTTTGCTTTTGAATTAAAAAGTCTTTCCAACTATAAAAGCTTGGTACATGATGTACAAGTTTGCCTGGTACGTCGCATTTTCAAGAAAATGGCTTCGCCCATGTCATGCCAAAAGGCATTAAATCATGCCAAAAGGCATTACATCATGCCAAGAATATCTTCATTTATATATCTCTTGTACACTTTCATAAGGAATATTGTACATCAAAGGGTAGGAACACATCTCATTTCAGAATACCAACACTTATTCTTTGGCATGAGGTTTCCTTTAAATGGGCTAAAATTCGCCTTGAGAATACCAGTGCAACCAAGCAACAGGCTGCCATGCAACATTAACCCTTTTACGACAATTATTCCACATTTTATGGTTTGGCTCAATAACTTTTGATTGAGAGCCATAACAAATATACCAGGGGGGTGTTTCAGAAAGACTAAGATCGACTTTAAGTTGGACTTAAAGATAAAGACCAGTTCTGGTCATGCGATTGCATTGTGAAAGAAACGTTGTGAAGTCGAAAAGGTTGATCATCTAGCATATAAGTATTGGTGTGTACTGCAAGGTTCTGGAATCATCAAAATGATAAGAAATTTGGCCCAGTCTTGGTAAAGTTACAAGCACTGTACACAGAAAGATGTATATGGGACTACGCGACCACGTGCGCGATATCTATTTGGTCCCAATAGATATAATAATTTACCAAATATATCAATTAGTAGGCAGTTTCCCGGCAAAATTTGTATCAAAGTACAAATCAAGTTCAAATTATTCAAAACATATTCTTTCACATGATTGGTAATGAGAGCTTCCATTTCATTTTTTGAGAGAGGGGCATTTCCAAAACTGGTCTTTACCTTTAATAGTTAGTTTGATTAACTGGACCTCTGACAAATCAACCGATTCTTTAGCAAAATACCAAGTGATCCATTCTAGGTTTAAGAGTGTCCTAAAAATACCCCCATTCAAGCTCATAGGATTTGACCATTTTACAAAGTTACTTGAACCATATACAATTATTGACGGAACGGCTGTCGGCCTAACTACTAACTACATAATATACTAGCTGTGTTTACGATTTAAAAATCGTAAGAGTACTTTAAACAAAAGGCGAATCACATCCTACTTAAAATGAACATATGATTGCGCATAAAATATATTATACAACACCTAAGTAAATCCTTGTCATTTGATTGGAGGATTGTTGGTCACGTGATATTCAATAAATAATACTCTTGCACGACCGTGCATTTTTGGTTATATTCGCCGTAGTACTATTCAATGAGCGTGCATTTTTGGTTATATGCAGACTGCGTACAATGCACACACACACACTCTCTGCCCTGCATGTATCCCATTGTGCTCTGCACGCATCTGACGCGAGGCAATCTGAATGTAATCGAGAAGGCCTGACTCAACTTTAATTTATCTTTAATATAAGGAGCAAAGCATAATTTGTTGAAAGATGTTGTATAAAACAAATAATGAATGGTTTTCATTCGTTCAATAGTGCAAATATTTTCATTCGTTGAAAGATAACGCTAATTCTATTCAACTCGTGAAAATATTCGCACTATTGAACTCATAAGCATTCATTATTTGTATACTAGCCTTAACAAACAGAGCTTCTAGTGTAATGGATGGAGCTTTTGTGTATATAGTGATTGGAAACTGATTTGGTCCCATCCCCTTCATTCAAGGGAAGCATCATCCCACTCCTCCCCCCCCCCCCTCACACACATTTCGAACAAGTATGAACAATGATAAGAAACATTGGTCTTTAAAATGAGTTCCCCCCTCCCCTTCTTAGAAGTTCATAGAAGAACCCCAAACTCAAAACTTCTATGGCCCTGGTGTAGACTGGGTTTCTACAGTTGTCGAAAGAAATATATTTTGAGTTGAAACTCTGTAAAGTATTATAGAGCACTATGAATCTCTTCCATGGTAATATTGCAAAATGATTGATGTCATATCATTCTCTTGTCTTGCTAGGGGGATGGGGAAATTAATTGCCCTCTTTTTGAAGACAGAAACACCTCCCCCCCTCCCCCCCAGGATTCAGAGCCTTGTGATCGATGGCTTGTAGAGTACAAGAAACACTATTCATTAATTTGCAAGCATAACGACCGAGCAAGAAAATTTATGTTTGGAAAATTGAAACTTTGCTATTTTAGAGCAAGTGAAAAATTATGGCCTGTTATAGATCACTATACCGGGTACATACAAATTATTTCACATACTGTTCCTCCATATTTGTCTTGACCCGTTGACTACTGGATTTTCTCATTCCCATAAACTTAACACAGGGGGCCACCCGATTCCAATAGACAATGGGTTAAAAGGAGAGCCCACTGAGATGGGTCAAAATCAATTACTGCAAACAAGAAAATAGAGATTCTTGCTAGCTATTCCCCACCTAAAATTCTAGGGGATGCATACCCTATTTAATACACAGGGTAGCCTTATCAGTAGACCTATTAATAAGTTCAAGTTCAAGTTCAAGTTTATTTGTTCCACATTTTACAAAAAATATAGACAGATATATGAAATAGAATTTATATAAATACACATGTAGTATGAGCACGTCTTAAAGGTATTACAAAGTTTTGGTATGGGGTCATGAATTTGGTTCAAATGAACATATTGGAAGCATATGCGATTTTACAATACCCGGTATTCAATGATCGTTGTCGGGTTAAAATCGAGTCTAAAGTGATGAAATTGTAAATAAACTCTTTATGTTGTATAGCTCCCTCTCAAGACTGATATTACTTTAGCTTTAAAACAATGTTTCTTGACTACAATCGACCGATTTGCTATTTCCATTTAGAAATTATATATCAGAACTGCATATTCTGAGATTTTCATGGTCGCAGCTACCATGGAATGGCCTTAGGCGCTATTTGAAATATTTCAAATTTACCGGGAGCACCAGTAAATTTTTTATTATTCAATTTCTTGAAAGCAGAAGTGTTTAAGGGGCTAAATTTTCTATTGCTTATAATACATCCACAGGGGCTATCCATCCAATTCTCAAAATTTCCCAAAACTTTGCATTAATTACCTTTAAGTAGAATATGTGAGGAACCTATTAGAAATCAGTGCTTGTACATGTATATTATAGGCTCCTGGTAAAATAGACATTGTAGATGTAAAAACCGTAGCAGTAGAGAAAGATGTAATTTAGATGGGGGGAATTTAAAACACAATGGAATAAGGAAATTTGTATACAAATGCATTAGCACCAATACCCAGAGTCACCCATTTAAAATGCGTAGCCAAGAGTAATACTGTTCTCCCGAGGGCCCTGCAATGATATTGTAAGTTTTTACATCTTTGTTTGTTAAACTGCAGCCTCATCCGAATCCATCCTTGACCTTAATGCTTGCCGTCTCTCCTTGAGTCGTCGAAGAGGTGGTTCCAGGAGTAAGAGACCAGAGGATACAATGAGAACTGATCCACCCACATAGAAAGGCAGGTCGTAGGAGTTGCTTGCATCATATAGCGCACCTGGAGAGGAAATCAAAATCAATATTTGTCTTTTATCATATACATGTTTAAGTACCAGGTATGTACAGATGGTTGGCTAAACGAAAATATCTATCTTTATGTCCATCACCAAAAGGGCACTAACTCTGTGTTGGAGTAGATTTAGTCAGTGCCCTTCTGGCTCTCTGCAGATGAGTCATTAGTGTCTATTGCGGGAGTGCTTCAGGTTTTCCACTTTACTACTTAAAAGTTGTCACATTTTGTCTGTAAATTTTGCAAGCAACTCCCAACATTGTGACGTAGGCACAGGTTTGTAGAATCATATTCTATGACAAACACTAAAGGGCCTAGTACTATAGCGTTTTTAAAGTTCTTCTGTATATTGTTAGTTCAGGAGGATAAATAGCACAATTGTATGGGGTTGTCGATACTATTCGGCATACTTGCTGGTGCAAGGGTTTCACACTATATGTAGGTATACCGGTAGGTTAAACTATAATTTTAATATTTTACATCGACATCACTTTTGCATTCCTACCTGCAAAAACTGGACCAAGTAGGTCACCAGCACCGGTGAAAGCATAGAAGACCCCTATAGCTCTGGCAAAGTATTTCATTCCAACATATTTTTTTAGAACAACTGGGTTCAGTGTTTTGAAAAGCCCTGATGAAAGTCCAAATAAAATGGCGACGACAACATACCTAGTTACATGTGGAAGGAGAAGAAATAAAGGTGTATGATTTTTGTAAGAATCGCGTTTAGAAAGAAAGTATAACAATCATAAGTTTTAATGACATTGAAATGTTTCTCCTTACAACCAGGCTCGTTTGTTGTTGGGAGGGTCAAGAGAATTAAGGCTGCATTATTTGTTTGATGAGAAGTAGTCACCTGAATCACTTAAGAAACTAGGAAGAACTGTGTCTAGAATAATTCTTTTATGTATATAGAGACAAAGTAGCTGATCTACTCTGAGCAGTTAGATTCATACTTTACATAAACTAGGCCTTACATGACAAATATATATGATTTATTTTGAAATGAAATGGAAAGCCTATATCAATTTTTTTACCCAATCTTTCATTTTTAGAGTGGGATTCAAAAAGTAAGGGCATTGTGCTTTCCTATACCCCATTATCAGCTTTGTTGCCCTCTGGTGACTAAAACAAGAGAGTTTTAGTACAAACAAGTACTGCTAGAAGGCATGAGTAAACTTACCAACCATATGAATTCCAAGCTCTGCTCACGATCATGGTCGCTCCAAAGGTGACCACAGCAAGGACATAGAGATGTTCTGGAGAAAGAAAGTGTAGGTCTACCACCCAACCACTACCCAACCGCACGATTAAATTGCTGATACCAAAGACGGACAAGAGAAACGATGCTGACTGCTGATCAATGCCGTCATATACAGCACTGGCTACAAGGTGGGTTAAGATTCCTGTGTAACAAAGACCAATCGTGATCTGACACAGATTGAGTAAGCAGAATCCAATGTTGTTGCCGAAGAGACTAAGTCCTGAGGAACTAAGACCTCTCTGGACACGAGACGGGCGTCGTGTGGAACCATAGGGAGCGGACGGACCATGCACGTTAGGTTCGTTGATTCTTACTTCATTGCTCAGGTTTATGAATAATTCACTCTCCTTCAAGCCACAGTGTTCATGAGAAGGTCCATGTCTTATATTCGGAACTTCTGTGTCATCTTTGTCAATTATATCACTCTCTTTGGTTATATTTTTTCTGACGTCTTCACAATCTCCGTTACGAAACTTTGGCGTTTGTAAGGCACCTAGACAATCTTGTTCCGTGTCTATCTCATGATCATTTACTGCGGCTTTCTGAATTTCGTCATGGTCAGTGGTTTCATTAGATTTCATATCAACATGACTGTCAGCTGTCATATCATCACCCGAGTGCAAATGAGTTACATTCTGTTTCTCATCCACCGATTGAGATATATCTTTAGCAGATGAATGATCAACAGTCACGACTGAACAAGTCCTTTTGCTATCGTCACCATGTACACCTCTCAGGGGCTCTAGTTCGTGTTCTTCACTTTCATTCTTGCTACCACGGACAACCGGCTTTGACTTAGTTTGATTTTCTTCTGGCATATTTCCCCTTTGAAGCGGTCGGAATATAAGGGCAGCGATGAAAAGGTGCAGTTGTATGCCAACTAAAATGAGGAGTGCCCCTCGCCATCCGTATTGGTCTATGCAAAGCTGGAGAAAGGGAGGAACAAACATCATACCAATGCTCCCGCCAGCCAATGCTATACCATTTGCTCGCGAATAGCCCTTCTTGAAAACTTTTGCAATGGCCACTATAGCAGAATTTCTCACCGCTCCGATGCCCAGACCTTAGGAAAGGATAAAGTGATAAAGAGTGCAATTTGTTTGTTAGTGAACAGATTTATGTGCTTATAAGTTCACACACATACCCCACACACATGCATGCACATAAAGTAGCACACGCTCATTACTTACATGTAGTGCACTTAGGGGAAAAAATTTTAAAGTGTGATTTCATTATTCATGAACATCAATAGACTGAACGTTTTGATTTTCAGTTCCTGGTTTGAGAACAACTAATTGTTCTTAATATCCAATTATAAACAAAGTTATACATTGACAGTATTCTGAAGACTAAGTCAGGAAAAAAAGATGACAGCCTTTTCCTCTTCCAATCATCCAGTTTCTTCCTAATTACCAACATGTAAAGATTTAAATCAAGTCATAAAGGAGTCACAAATGAGAAAGCCAATAAATTCTCTACTTTAATGGTCAGATTAGACTTAAGGATATAGAATCAGTAATCAGTGATTGATTTCATGATAAATGGTAGCGTCATAATGAGAGTTAAACAACAACAAAGATATGTGAAAGGTGCATATGATTTAGCATGCCGTAAGTAATAAGGCAATAATGTTATAATGATGTGAGCTTGAGAATTACCAACCTGTCATAAAGCCCATAGTGAAGCAGAGAACAAGAGGATTGGGGGCAAAAACACTTGTGACTGTTCCGCTGACAAACGCAATGCCTCCAAAAAGACTGCCGTAATGACACCCATACCTGGTAATCACAATGCCAGATGGAATCCCTGTAGGTTAAATTAAAGTGATATAATTATCTTACCATAAAAAGTAACAAACCTTCATTAGCGGAATATGGGCACATGCTTCTAAAGAACTCTGAAACAAAGTTCAGAAAATTATGTCACACATGAGATGTGATTTCATGAAGCGCTACGGTCACCTCTCTGACTCTGGCAGACCACGGTTCGAAACTGAGTCACGTCTTTCGGAAGGTGACATTAGGGACTTTTAGATTTTACACGACGAGAACGTGGACTGCCACGGTGACATCCTTTTAAGGTAATGTGACGTCCTTTTAAGGCACTGCCGGGCACGGGCCAGTGCCTGGAAAGAATGGCACACGTTGCAGTCCACTACGCCGACGCAAATCTAAAAGTCCCTAATAAAGGTCCGTACCCAGACCAATGTAAATTACCAATAACGCTTGCACTCACATCATCTCTTATTATAGGGCTTACTCGCCAAAGAAAAAAATGAAATTAAATGAAATTAAAAAAGGATTGAAATGAAATAAGAAATGAAAAGAAATAAGAAATGAAATATATGAGAAATTTGAAAAGAAAAGGAATAAAAAATGTAATTAACTGAAAAATGAAATGAAATGAAATAAGAAATGAAGTGAAATATAAAATGAAATGAAATAAGAAATGAAAATGAAATGAAATGAAATGAAATGAAATGAAATGAAATAAGAAACAAAATGAAATAAGAAATGAAGTGAAATGAAATAAGAAATAAAGTGAAATAAAAATGAAATGAAATGAAAAAGAAATAAAATGAAATAAGAAATAAAATGAAATGAAATAATGAAATAAAATAAGAAATTAAATGAAGTGAAATAAAATGAAATAGAAATTAAATGAAATGAAAAAAGAAAAGAAATGAAATGAGAAATGAAATGAAATAAGAAATGAAATAAAATGAAAAAAACTAGAAATGTAATTCGTCATGAGGACGAATTAGGTGGTCTGTTATGTAATCTGAATAACTGATCTTGTAGAAAATTGTCTTAGCTACAACATAGCAAAATTTGGAAGAAAATCGATCCATATTTACAGATACAATCAATTTTCCATAAATATGCTGACGTCATAATATGCAAATTCGTATTTTGAGTTCCAAGGCCAAAGGGCAAAGGGCAGAGCTATAGAAAATTAAGGAACATTACAAGACATAATAGAAGGAGAACGAGAACCAGAGCAGGCGGGAGAGGTAGAGGGTGAGAGAGAAGAAAAGAGAAGGGCAGAGGCAGAGGGAGACAGAGCAAGAGAATAAGAGGGAGGCAAGGCAAGAGGTCGAGGTAGAGGGAGGCAGAGAGAGAGGGAGAGGGTAAAAGAGTAGAGAGAGATATATATGCAGAGACAGAGCAAGAGAAGGAGAGGGGCAAAATAAGAGAGGAGAAGGGAAACAGAGCAAGAGAGAGGAGAAAGAGAGAGAGATGCAATGGAGAACGATGCATTCAATATCCAGCATAAATAGAATTTAATATAGAGAAAGAGAGAAGTATAGACAAGTAAACAATTCTATGTCCACGGGAGAGACGTAAACATGCATATACCTGGGCTGAATAACTGGAAAAAGTAAAAACGTCTGGGAAGGAGACTAGCAAGGTGATTTGATATTGTAGCAGAGTTGGGAGATAAACCCTATATTAGGTTTAATACACGACAAGGAACCAGATTTCCCATAGGGTTGTACTCAAACGATTGACATTCTTCTCCCATAGATATAACACGCAAAATTAGGCATTTTATTACATTGTTTGTGATTGTATATGATAATATGTTATAATAGTCGAAGAAGATCATAAAATCAAATCTAAAACGACGGCAAAAAAAAAAAAAAAATGACCCACCAGGAATCGAACTTGGGTCGCCGGAATGGGAGGCAAGTGCTATGACCACTATACCAAAATAATCCACATAGACATTACACGTGAACGGAAAATGGAATTCTCAAATCCCACTTTGCAAGTGAAATATGAGCATGATCCCGGCATCTGATCGAAAAATAAAGGGCACACTTGTGATAGCTTATTGTCTCAGCTACAACATACTCAAAGCTCAGCGAAAACAAAACTAAAACGACGGAGATATTGCTCGCGAAAGACGGGAATGTAGAATCCAGTTTTGAGAAAAAGTCATGTCCCATAGAGAATACACGCAAAATGTGAAAAATTGACATGCCTCCTTTAATCGCAAAAATACGCCATGATGCCTTTGTCAAAATGAAAAATCGTGATGACTGCATTTGTAGAGAATTGTCTCAGCTAGAACATATCAAAATTTGGAAGAAAATCGATCAATATTTACAGAGATACAATCAATTTTCCAAAAATATGCTGACGTCATAATATGCAAATTGAAATTTTGAGTTCGGAGGCCATTATGATGACGTCATGAGTTAATTGAGGGTCAAATGAGACATGAAATCATATCTCCGACTCATAATCTATCCAAATATGAAAAAAAATTGGGAGTTCCCATCCATTCTGAAGAGTTACAATGAATTTTGTATAGGCATGTTTTTGCCCATATATGCTATGTATTACAAGAGATCGCGCGCACGGACATGTTTCTTGAACGGACGCTCATTCGTTATTAATGGTCATAAAAGGATAAACATGGTATCAAATTGTTCAGAAAAAATGAGGAATATCATGCCAAAAAAAATATGGGATTTATGTTGCGTTCGGCCGTCACGAAGAAAAACGCGCATCGTGTGCGCGTTTTTGCGAAATGCATAAAATGGCCTGAAACGTATCCAAAACGAATTTGAGACGATTAAGAGCATTTTGAATTTTTGTGCGCGCGCTCACACGCGGACGTATGCATGCGCGCGCGTTTTTTGACCTGAAATTGACCGGACGGACATTGACCTTGATCATGAAAAATATGAATGAAAAATGACTTTCCGTTATGAAGATATGATCATGAGTTGAAAGTACCAAAACACAAAATGGCGCCTGGATGACGTCATGAAGACTTGATGACCTTGAAAATGTTACTGTCACGTCTCATGACAATGACCTATGACTGTGCCAAAATTGAAAGAAATTGACCTAACTGATCTTGAGTTATCCTCGGAACAAAAAAGGGGGAGAAATAAATAAAAATAAAGAATAATAAATAAATAAATAAATAAATAAAGAAAGAAAATTCTGACAAAAACAATAGGTGATCTGTCGATACCGACAGACCACCTAATAAAATGAAGTGAAAAAGAAATGAAATGAAATGAGAAATGAAATGAAATAAGAAATGAAATAAAAGAATGAAATAAAATGAAATAAGAAATTAAATGAAATAAGAAATTAAATGAAATAAGGTATGAAATGAAATGAAATAAAAATGAAATAAGAAATGAAATAAAATACTAAAATGAAATGGAATTAGAAATAAAATGAAATGAAATAAGGAAAGAAATGAAATGTAAGGAAATACAAAATGAAATAAGGAACTAAATGAAATGAAATGATTGAAATGAAATGAAATAAGGAATGAAATGAAATAAGGAAAGAAATGAAATGAAATGAAATAAGAAATGAAATAAAATGAAATGAATTGAAATGTGAAATGTAAAATAAAACTAATTTTAAACTTGTTCACTTTTCATACTTGAGTATAACTATGTGGATTATTACGTTTATATATATATCTTTTGAAATATGCATTGGTATTAGATTTGTCTCTGCCGCAATTCATAGTAACCACAGTCGGCCTGATAAAGGCCTTGTGTGTCATCTGTTGAAGCGACAAACATTAAAGTTGGGTATTATGTAATGTAAACATGATTTCTAGTCGGTGCGTCTTCACCAGCCCGAAGACTCGCACTGTGCGCGAACGCTGAGCAAAATATCTTGAGCTAATTTCTCGAGCTGGAGTTTCCAGTTTCGAGCTCAAGTTTTGATAAGTTTCGAGCTGATGAAGACGCGATTTATAACTTCGGGCTTATTTCCCAAATCAGAAATAGCGGGCTATTTGGCAATCTCGAGCTGATGAAGACAAACCTAATGTTAATTTCCTACTGTGCTTTGTGCTCCTTCTCCATCTCTCAGCTAGGGAGTTGTACATCTTGGTAATGTCGTTCTATTAATGGTAAACACAATTTCAACAGAATTCCTAACTTCGACCCTGGACTCAATGCTATACCTAACCCTAACCCTATAATCTTAAGGATATCATGGTCCGCAGGTTCCATGTGTAGTATGTCACAATTCGCTGACATCAGAGTTGGTGAAAATACCATTGATGGGGTAAAATTGCACTGCGAACTGTGAACTGGATGTTTCACAAACAACAAATGTTGGAGCACCCTTTATTGTAGTACTGCCCCGGCCGTACTGAAAGATGCTAAATGTTCTCACCAGAGAGAAGTCCTGATGCTGCTAACACGGTAATGATCGCACTGATTTCAGTCGAGGAAGTGTTGAAATACTCCTTCCATTCCACTAGAAGTACTCCAAGAGAACGATAGGTTCCTGCGAAGATAACCATGCTCATGTGAGCACACAGTAGAACAAACCAACGACGTACTTTGTGCTCCTTCTCCATCTTCCAGCTAGGGAGTTGTACTTCTTGGGAATGTCGTTCTAATAATGGTAAAAATTTCAATAATTATATTTCTATGAAGAAGAAGAGTAACGTCATACTTGTACGAGGCTGTAGCCCCCTTCCCCAGAAGAATATCTAAGTTACCAATATTCTGACAAACCTTCACCTCGTATACATGTACATGAAGCGAGGTGGTCTATTCATTATTCCTGGTTACAAAAAGACATTTTCACAGTAAAAAGTGTCAGAATGTTTGCACTTGCGCCTTACTAACTGGAAAATGGGCTCAGTGGAATATCTTTCCCACAATCCCACCCACTTTTTTCTTCAAGAACCGACTTCCCTTCCTTGTATTTTTTGCATAAATTGATCTTGATCGATGTTCCAAAGCATTAAAGAATTTTGAAGGGGTACATGGGATTATATGGAATCAATCAAATTGTGTGGAGAGAAACAGAGAGGGGGAAAGAGAGAGGGATAGAGAGAGAGAGAGAGAGAGAGAATGCAATTACCAATGAGTTACCATCCCAAAAACCAGCAATAATGTGGAAATAAAAGTAGTTGGATTATATCAGTTTCCTTTGATACTAGTGATGTTTTATTAAACACCTAGCTACTGTAGCTATACATAGACAATGGGGTATCCTTTTTTAAGTGTATGAGCCACTAGCAAGGTTAAGTGACTTTGGTCCCTGCCAATGTCCAAACAACTGAACTTCCGAATTGGAGAGATAACTTGGGCATCAGCCTTCAAATAACAGGCTATAAGTATTGGAAGGAAATTGGTCCTCTTGACCAGTGCGGCAGAGGCTGGATTGTTGTGTGTATATTTGGCATTCCTCCACCTCTCCGACCTATAGTATAAATATTTCCTTTTCCCCTGTTCTTAATATCAAAAAATGCTCAAGCATATACAGCCCTTTTAAAGTTTATAACTTTAGGAGATGTCTTTTCACCTGCAGACATATTCTTCGATCTACAGAAACACAGAAAATAGTACCCCAATCACTTAAATGTTCCTTTACGAAGAGGTGTCGTGGTCTAGTGGATAAATCGTCAGACTGTGAATAAAATGGTTTGCGGTGCATGTCCCGCCGTAGCCCTAATGTCCTTTGGCAAGACATTAATCTACATTTGCCACTCTACCCAAGTGTTAAATTGGCATCGGTAGGAAGGCATTCCTTGAATATTGTGAGTACTGAAAATGGTAGCCTACCAGAGCTAGGGTAATAATGGAGCACCTTGAACACCTTGTTTGGTGGGTATGTGCCCTTTAAATATATCCATTATCATTATCAATATAATTGTTTTATTATCATATTATTCTTCTTATTGTTAAACAAAATCTCATTGACTCTTCTATTATGTAATTTGTCAAAACTATGAAAAAAAGATCCAACAATGTCAATGTCTTTCAGGATTTGTAAATATATTGCTTAAAAGGTCATTTGAAAAAAAGGACACCTCAGTAACAATAATAACAATTACAATTTGGTCTTATTAACTCAGAGGGGCATGCATCATCAGTATCAATAATGCTCTTCTTGCGAGCCCTGCAATTATTATTAGCCCAACATTGCCAGCTATGCATACACCTGGACGAAGAGTGACATAATGTAGGGAAAACACCTTGTCCAATTAAGGATGTAAGCACTAAGGAAGGATCAAATCCGAGAACTCTCGTATGAGAATCAAGAGCCTTCATTAGTATACCACATTGCTCCACCTAAAACAAATTTGAAACTTCTGTCTACAATTCTTTCTTTTGATAATGAAAATGGATAAAACTGCAATAAGCTAGTACAGCGCATCGTATCATGTAGAACAATACAGATAATATCTGAAAAGATGTATGATGGGGTATTGGGTGTCCGGACACTACCTAAGACTTCTCTTTTGCCTTCAGATTTAACATAAAATATATATCAAATAGCACTAATCATGATGAATATTTGTTCTATATAATATTTTCCAACATAAGTTTTAGAAGGTTTATTTAACTTTTGTCAGTATACTTCTTCAAATTGCTGTTTTAAATCAAACTGTCGGATACACCTGTCCGAACACACAGCGTTTGGTTATACATTTATGCTATACGACCTACATACTATACATGTCATTAATACAGTATAATAAATCTGAAGTGAAAGAGAAAACAAATCTGTATTTAACCGGCCAATCTTCTCATTTTTTTCTTCTTCGATCAGAGTATAAAATCAAAATTCCCTTGTCTTAATTACCTGATATTTCTGTCTCTTCTGTAAAAAATAGAACCAAGATTCTGCCAGACAGCCCTCATACTCGATCTGTGTGTAATAATATGAGGCCAGGTGATAAGGGAAGGCCAGGTGATAAGGGAAGAACAATAGATCGGTTGCACCCAGGCATATGGTGATATTATGACACTGTAGCATAATTTACAGTGGACCTGATCACTCACTCGGTGGATGAGAGATAACGTCTTCATATATTGCACTAT